>MBPM02000229.1:0-55135 GCA_001695595.3 Plasmopara viticola | reverse complement strand
GCGATAATATGCGTTCCTTTACATCTTTTTCTTGTTAGCGAAATGCTTATCACTGACATTTACACCCGTCTCAGGTATCAAGCGCTGTTTTTTGACGAGCGTCAAGTTAAAGGCTAGTGTGCTCGTCTTCTTGCAAAAGAAACTTGTGTCATAGATCGCTCGTGTATGTGGGTTCGACGTACTATCTTAGAACAATGATTGGTGGTCAATGTAAGTTTTAAAACTTTAAGCACAAAAGTGCGCCGTCCGGAATCGAACCCGGGGCATCTCGTTGGCAACGAAGTATTTTACCACTAAACCAACGGGGCTTGCTCCGAACATAGGATCACTATCAGCCTAAGCACTTTGTACCGCTCACTCAACAATAACGCAGAAGGCAATAATATGCATCCCACATCTCATTCCTGTCAGCAAAATGCTATTCACATACATTTACACCCGTCTCAGGTATCAAGCGCTGTTATTTTGACGAGCGTCAAGTTGAAGGCTAGTATGCTCGTCTTCTTGCAAAGAAACTTGTGTCATAGATCGCTCATGTATGTGGGCTCGACGTACTATCTCAAAACAATGATTGGTGGTCAATGTGAGGTCTTAAAAACTTGTAGCACAAAAGTGCGCCGTCCGGGAATCGAACCCGGGGCATCTCGTTGGCAACGAGATATTTTACCACTAAACCAACGGCGCTTGCTCCGATCATAGGATTACTATTCAGCCTAAGCACTTTGTACCGCTCAACAATAACATCTCGTTGGCAACGAGATATTTTACCACTAAACCAACGGCGCTTGCTCCGATCATAGGATTACTATTCAGCCTAAGCACTTTGTACCGCTCACTCAACAATAACGCAGAAGGCAATAATATGCATCCCACATCTCATTCCTGTCAGCAAAATGCTATTCACATACATTTACACCCGTCTCAGGTATCAAGCGCTGTTATTTTGACGAGCGTCAAGTTGAAGGCTAGTATGCTCGTCTTCTTGCAAAGAAACTTGTGTCATAGATCGCTCATGTATGTGGGCTCGACGTACTATCTTAAAACAATGATTGGTGGTCAATGTGAAGTTTCAAAAACTTGAAGCACAAAAGTGCACCGTCCGGAAATCGAACCCGGGGCATCTCGTTGGCAACGAGATAATTTACCACTAAACCAACGGCGCTTGCTCCGATCATAGGATTACTATTCAGCCTAAGCACTTTGTACCGCTCAACAATAATGCAGAAGGCAATAATATGCATCCCACATCTCATTCCTGTCAGCGAATGCTATTCACATACATTTACACCCGTCTCAGGTACCAAGCGCTGTTATTTTGTCGAGAGTCAAGTTGACGGCTAGTATGCTCGTCTTCTTGCAAAGAAACTTGTGTCATAGATCGCTCATGTATGCGGGCTCGACGAACTATCTTAAAACAATAATTGGTGGTCAATGTGAGGTCTTAATAACTTGTAGCACAAAAGTGCGCCGTCCGGGAATCGAACCCGGGGCATCTCGTTGGCAACGAGATATTTTACCACTAAAGCAACGGCGCTTGCTCCGATCATAGGATTACTAGTCAGCCTAAGCACTTTGTACCGCTCAACAATAATATCTCGTTGGCAACGAGATATTTTACCACTAAACCAACGGCGCTTGCTCCGATCATAGGATTACTATTCAGCCTAACTACTTTGTACCACTCAACAATAACGCAGAAGGCAATAATATGCATCCCACATCTCACTCCTGTCAGCAAAATGCTATTCACATACATTTACACCCGTCCCAGGTATCAAGCGCTCTTATTTTGACGAGTGTCAAGTTGAAGGCTTGTATGCTCGTCTTCTTGCAAAGAAACTTGTGTCATAGATCGCTCATGTATGTGGGCTCGACGTACAATCTTATAACAATGATTGGTGGTCAATGTGAAGTTTCAAAAACTTGAAGCACAAAAGTGCGCCGTCCGGAAATCGAACCCGGGGCATCTCGTTGGCAACGAGATAATTTACCACTAAAGCAACGGCGCTTGCTCCGATCATAGGATTACTATTCAGCCTAAGCACTTTGTACCGCTCAACAATAACATCTCGTTGGCAACGAGATATTTTTCCACTAAACCAACGGCGCTTGCTCCGATCATAGGATTACTATTCAGCCTAACTACTTTGTACCACTCAACAATAACGCAGAAGGCAATAATATGCATCCCACATCTCACTCCTGTCAGCAAAATGCTATTCACATACATTTACACCCGTCCCAGGTATCAAGCGCTCTTATTTTGACGAGCGTCAAGTTGAAGGCTAGTATGCTCGTCTTCTTGCAAAGAAACTTGTGTCATAGATCGCTCATGTATGTGGGCTCGACGTACTATCTTAAAACAATGATTGGTGGTCAATGTGAAGTTTCAAAAACTTGAAGCACAAAAGTGCGCCGTCCGGAAATCGAACCCGGGGCATCTCGTTGGCAACGAGATAATTTACCACTAAACCAACGACGCTTGCTCCGATCATAGGATTACTATTCAGCCTAAGCGCTTTGTACCGCTCAACAATAATGCAGAAGGCAATAATATGCATCTCACGTCTCATTCCTGTCAGCAAATTCTGTTCAAATACATTTACACCCGTCTCAGGTACCAAGCGCTGTTATTTTGTCGAGCGTCAAGTTGAAGGCTAGTATGCTCGTCTTCTTGCAAAGAAAGTTGTGTCATAGATCGCTCATGTATGTGGGCTCGACGAACTATCTTAAAACAATACTTGGTGGTCAATGTGAGGTCTTAAAAACTTGAAGCACAAAAGTGCGCCGTCCGGAAATCGAACCCGGGGCATCTCGTTGGCAACGAGATAATTTACCACTAAAGCAACGGCGCTTGCTCCGATCATAGGATTACTATTCAGCCTAAGCACTTTGTACCGCTCAACAATAACATCTCGTTGGCAACGAGATATTTTTCCACTAAACCAACGGCGCTTGCTCCGATCATAGGATTACTATTCAGCCTAACTACTTTGTACCACTCAACAATAACGCAGAAGGCAATAATATGCATCCCACATCTCACTCCTGTCAGCAAAATGCTATTCACATACATTTACACCCGTCCCAGGTATCAAGCGCTCTTATTTTGACGAGCGTCAAGTTGAAGGCTAGTATGCTCGTCTTCTTGCAAAGAAACTTGTGTCATAGATCGCTCATGTATGTGGGCTCGACGTACTATCTTAAAACAATGATTGGTGGTCAATGTGAAGTTTCAATAACTTGAAGCACAAAAGTGTGCCGTCCGGAAATCGAACCCGGGGCATCTCGTTGGCAACGAGATAATTTACCACTAAACCAACGACGCTTGCTCCGATCATAGGATTACTATTCAGCCTAAGCACTTTGTACCGCTCAACAATAATGCAGAAGGCAATAATATGCATCTCACGTCTCATTCCTGTCAGCAAATTCTGTTCAAATACATTTACACCCGTCTCAGGTACCAAGCGCTGTTATTTTGTCGAGCGTCAAGTTGAAGGCTAGTATGCTCGTCTTCTTGCAAAGAAAGTTGTGTCATAGATCGCTCATGTATGTGGGCTCGACGAACTATCTTAAAACAATAATTGGTGGTCAATGTGAGGTCTTAAAAACTTGTAGCACAAAAGTGCGCCGTCCGGGAATCGAACCCGGGGCATCTCGTTGGCAACGAGATATTTTACCACTAAACCAACGGCGATTGCTCCGATCATATGATTACTTTGTACCGCTCATCGATAACGCAGAAGGCGATAATATGCATCCCACATATTATCCTTGTCAGCAAAATGCTTACCACTGACAATTATTCCCGTCTCAGGTATCAAGCGCTGTTATTGTGACGAGCGTCAAGTTAAAGTCTGGTATGCTCGTCTTCTTGCAAAGAAACTTGTGTCATAGATCGCTCGTGTTTGTGGGTTCGACGTACTATCTTAGAACAATGATTGGTGGTCAATGTGAAGTTTTAAAAACTTTAAGCACAAAAGTGCGCCGTCCGGAAATCGAACCCGGGGCATCTCGTTGGCAACGAGATATTTTACCACTAAACCAACGGGGCTTGCTCCGAACATAGGATTACTAGTCAGCCTAACTACTTTGTACCACTCAACAATAACGCAGAAGGCAATAATATGCATCCCACATCTCACTCCTGTCAGCAAAATGCTATTCACATACATTTACACCCGTCCCAGGTATCAAGCGCTCTTATTTTGACGAGCGTCAAGTTGAAGGCTTGTATGCTCGTCTTCTTGCAAAGAAACTTGTGTCATAGATCGCTCATGTATGTGGGCTCGACGTACTATCTTAAAACAATGATTGGTGGTCAATGTGAAGTTTCAAAAACTTGAAGCACAAAAGTGCGCCGTCCGGAAATCGAACCCGGGGCATCTCGTTGGCAACGAGATAATTTACCACTAAACCAACGACGCTTGCTCCGATCATAGGATTACTATTCAGCCTAAGCACTTTGTACCGCTCAACAATAATGCAGAAGGCAATAATATGCATCTCACGTCTCATTCCTGTCAGCAAATTCTGTTCAAATACATTTACACCCGTCTCAGGTACCAAGCGCTGTTATTTTGTCGAGCGTCAAGTTGAAGGCTAGTATGCTCGTCTTCTTGCAAAGAAAGTTGTGTCATAGATCGCTCATGTATGTGGGCTCGACGAACTATCTTAAAACAATAATTGGTGGTCAATGTGAGGTCTTAAAAACTTGTAGCACAAAAGTGCGCCGTCCGGGAATCGAACCCGGGGCATCTCGTTGGCAACGAGATATTTTACCACTAAACCAACGGCGCTTGCTCCGATCATATGATTACTTTGTACCGCTCATCGATAACGCAGAAGGCGATAATATGCATCCCACATATTATCCTTGTCAGCAAAATGCTTACCACTGACAATTATTCCCGTCTCAGGTATCAAGCGCTGTTATTGTGACGAGCGTCAAGTTAAAGTCTGGTATGCTCGTCTTCTTGCAAAGAAACTTGTGTCATAGATCGCTCGTGTTTGTGGGTTCGACGTACTATCTTAGAACAATGATTGGTGGTCAATGTGAAGTCTTAAAAACTTTAAGCACAAAAGTGCGCCGTCCGGAAATCGAACCCGGGGCATCTCGTTGGCAACGAGATATTTTACCACTAAACCAACGGGCTTGCTCCGATCATAGGATTACTAGTCAGCCTAACTACTTTGTACCACTCAACAATAATGCAGAAGGCAATAATATGCATCCCACATCTCACTCCTGTCAGCAAAATGCTATTCACATACATTTACACCCGTCTCAGGTATCAAGCGCTGTTATTTTGACGAGCGTCAAGTTGAAGGCTAGTATGCTCGTCTTCTTGCAAAGAAACTTGTGTCATAGATCGCTCATGTATGTGGGCTCGACGTACTATCTTAAAACAATAATTGGTGGTCAATGTGAAGTTTCAAAAACTTGAAGCACAAAAGTGCGCCGTCCGGGAATCGAACCCGGGGCATCTCGTTGGCAACGAGATATTTTACCACTAAACCAACGGCGCTTGCTCCGATCATAGGATTACTATTCAGCCTAAGCACTTTGTACCGCTCAACAATAACGCAGAAGGCAATAATATGCATCCCACATCTCATTCCTGTCAGCAAAATGCTATTCACATACATTTATTCCCGTCTCAGGTATCAAGCGCTGTTATTTTGACGAGCGTCAAGTTGAAGGCTAGTATGCTCGTCTTCTTGCAAAGAAACTTGTTATAGATCGCTCATGTATGTGGGCTCGACGTACTATCTTAAAACAATAATTGGTGGTCAATGTGAGGTCTTAAAAACTTGTAGCACAAAAGTGCGCCGTCCGGGAATCGAACCCGGGGCATCTCGTTGGCAACGAGATATTTTACCACTAAACCAACGGCGCTTGCTCCGATCGTAGGATTACTATTCAGCCTAAGCACTTTGTACCGCTCAGATTAACGCAGAAGGCAATAATATACATCCCACATCTCATTCCTGTCAGCAAAATGCTATTCACATACATTTATTCCCGTCTCAGGTACCAAGCGCTGTTATTTTGACGAGCGTCAAGTTGACGGCTAGTATGCTCGTCTTCTTGCAAAGAAACTTGTGTCATAGATCGCTCGTGTTTGTGGGTTCGACGTACTATCTTAGAACAATGATTGGTGGTCAATGGGAAGTTTTAAAAACTTTAAGCACAAAAGTGCGCCGTCCGGGAATCGAACCCGGGGCATCTCGTTGGCAACGAGATATTTTACCACTAAACCAACGGCGCTTGCTCCGATCATAGGATTACTATTCAGCCTAAGCACTTTGTACCGCTCAACAATAATGCAGAAGGCAATAATATGCATCTCACGTCTCATTCCTGTCAGCAAAATGCTATTCAAATACATTTACACCCGTCTCAGGTACCAAGCGCTGTTATTTTGTCGAGCGTCAAGTTGAAGGCTAGTATGCTCGTCTTCTTGCAAAGAAACTTGTGTCATAGATCGCTCATGTATGTGGGCTCGACGTACTATCTTAAAACAATAATTGGTGGTCAATGTGAGGTCTTAAAAACTTGTAGCACAAAAGTGCGCCGTCCGGGAATCGAACCCGGGGCATCTCGTTGGCAACGAGATATTTTACCACTAAACCAACGGGGCTTGCTCCGAACATAGGATTACTAGTCAGCCTAAGCACTTTGTACCGCTCAACAATAGCGCAGAAGGCAATAATATGCATCCCACATCTCATTCCTGTCAGCAAAATGCTATTCACATTCATTTATTCCCGCCTCAGGTAACAAGCGCTGTTATTTTGACGAGCGTCAAGTTAAAGGCTAGTATGCTCGTCTTCTTGCAAAGAAACTTGTGTCATAGATCGCTCATGTATGTGGGCTCGACGTACTATCTTAAAACAATAATTGGTGATCAATGTGAGGTCTTAAAAACTTGTAGCACAAAAGTGCGCCGTCCGGGAATCGAATCCGGGGCATCTCGTTGACAACGAGATATTTTACCACTAAACCAACGGCGCTTGCTCCGATCATAAGATTACTATTCAGCCTAAGCACTTTGTATCGCCCAACAAAAACGCAGAAGGCAATAATATGCATCCCACATCTCATTCCTGTCAGCGAATGCTATTCACATACATTTACACCCGTCTCAGGTACCAAGCGCTGTTATTTTGTCGAGCGTCAAGTTGAAGGCTAGTATGCTCGTCTTCTTGCAAAGACAGTTGTGTCATAGGTCGCTCATGTATGTGGGCTCGACGAACTATCTTAAAACAATAATTGGTGGTCAATGTGAGGTCTTAAAAACTTGTAGCACAAAAGTGCGCCGTCCGGGAATCGAACCCGGGGCATCTCGTTGGCAACGAGATATTTTACCACTAAACCAACGGCGCTTGCTCCGATCATAGGATTACTATTCAGCCTAAGCACTTTGTACCGCTCAACAATAACATCTCGTTGGCAACGAGATATTTTACCACTAAACCAACGGCGCTTGCTCCGATCATAGGATTACTATTCAGCCTAACTACTTTGTACCACTCAACAATAACGCAGAAGGCAATAATATGCATCCCACATCTCACTCCTGTCAGCAAAATGCTATTCACATACATTTACACCCGTCCCAGGTATCAAGCGCTCTTATTTTGACGAGCATCAAGTTGAAGGCTAGTATGCTCGTCTTCTTGCGGAGAACTTGTGTCATAGATCGCTCATGTATGTGGGCTCGACGTACTATCTCAAAACAATGATTGGTGCTCAATGTGAGGTCTTAAAAACTTGTAGCACAAAAGTGCGCCGTCCGGGAATCGAACCCGGGGCATCTCGTTGGCAACGTGATAATTTACCACTAAACCAACGACGCTTGCTCCGATCATAGGATTACTATTCAGCCTAAGCACTTTGTACCGCTCAACAATAATGCAGAAGGCAATAATATGCATCTCACGTCTCATTCCTGTCAGCAAATTCTGTTCAAATACATTTACACCCGTCTCAGGTACCAAGCGCTGTTATTTTGTCGAGCGTCAAGTTGAAGGCTAGTATGCTCGTCTTCTTGCAAAGAAAGTTGTGTCATAGATCGCTCATGTATGTGGGCTCGACGAACTATCTTAAAACAATAATTGGTGGTCAATGTGAGGTCTTAAAAACTTGTAGCACAAAAGTGCGCCGTCCGGAAATCGAACCCGGGGCATCTCGTTGGCAACGAGATATTTTACCGCTAAACCAACGGCGCTTGCTCCGATCATATGATTACTTTGTACCGCTCATCGATAACGCAGAAGGCGATAATATGCATCCCACATCTTATCCTTGTCAGCAAAATGCTTACCACTGACAATTATTCCCGTCTCAGGTATCAAGCGCTGTTATTATGACGAGCGTCAAGTTAAAGTCCGGTATGCTCGTCTTCTTGCAAAGAAACTTGTGTCATAGATCGCTCGTGTTTGTGGGTTCGACGTACTATCTTAGAACAATGATTGGTGGTCAATGTGAAGTTTTAAAAACTTTAAGCACAAAAGTGCGCCGTCCGGAAATCGAACCCGGGGCATCTCGTTGGCAACGAGATATTTTACCACTAAACCAACGGGGCTTGCTCCGAACATAGGATCACTATTCAGCCTAAGCACTTTGTACCGCTCAACAATAACGCAGAAGGCAATAATATGCATCCCACGTCTCATTCCTGTCAGCAAATGCTATTCACATACATTTACACCCGTCTCAGGTATCAAGCGCTGTTATTTTGACGAGCATCAAGTTGAAGGCTAGTATGCTCGTCTTCTTGCGGAGGAACTTGTGTCATAGATCGCTCATGTATGTGGGCTCGACGTACTATCTCAAAACAATGATTGGTGCTCAATGTGAGGTCTTAAAAACTTGTAGCACAAAAGTGCGCCGTCCGGGAATCGAACCCGGGGCTCTCGTTGGCAACGAGATATTTTACCACTAAACCAACGGGCTTGCTCCGAACATAGGATTACTAGTCAGCCTAAGCACTTTGTACCGCTCAACAATAGCGCAGAAGGCAATAATATGCATCCCACATCTCATTCCTGTCAGCAAAATGCTATTCACATTCATTTATTCCCGCCTCAGATATCAAGCGCTGTTATTTTGACGAGCGTCAAGTTAAAGGCTAGTATGCTCGTCTTCTTGCAAAGAAACTTGTGTCATAGATCGCTCATGTATGTGGGCTCGACGTACTATCTTAAAACAATAATTGGTGGTCAATGTGAGGTCTTAAAAACTTGTAGCACAAAAGTGCGCCGTCCGGGAATCGAACCCGGGGCATCTCGTTGGCAACGAGATATTTTACCACTAAACCAACGGCGCTTGCTCCGATCGTAGGATTACTAGTCAGCCTAAGCACTTTGTACCGCTTAAATTAACGCAGAAGGCAATAATATACATCCCACATCTCATTCCTGTCAGCAAAATGCTATTCACATACATATATTCCCGTCTCAGGTACCAAGCGCTGTTATATTGACGAGCGTCAAGTTGACGGCTAGTATGCTCGTCTTCTTGCAAAGAAACTTGTGTCATAGATCGCTCATGTATGTGGGCTCGACGTACTATCTTAAAACAATGATTGGTGGTCAATGTGAAGTTTCAAAAACTTGAAGCACAAAAGTGCGCCGTCCGGAAATCGAACCCGGGGCATCTCGTTGGCAACGAGATAATTTACCACTAAACCAACGACGCTTGCTCCGATCATAGGATTACTATTCAGCCTAAGCACTTTGTACCGCTCAACAATAATGCAGAAGGCAATAATATGCATCTCACGTCTCATTCCTGTCAGCAAATTCTGTTCAAATACATTTACACCCGTCTCAGGTACCAAGCGCTGTTATTTTGACGAGCGTCAAGTTAAAGGCTGGTATGCTCGTCTTCTTGCAAAGAAACTTGTGTCATAGATCGCTCATGTATGTGGGCTCGACGTACTATCTTAAAACAATAATTGGTGATCAATGTGAGGTCTTAAAAACTTGAAGCACAAAAGTGCGCCGTCCGGGAATCGAATCCGGGGCATCTCGTTGGCAACGAGATATTTTACCACTAAACCAACGGCGCTTGCTCCGATCATAAGATTACTATTCAGCCTAAGCACTTTGTATCGCCCAACAAAAACGCAGAAGGCAATAATATGCATCCCACATCTCATTCCTGTCAGCGAATGCTATTCACATACATTTACACCCGTCTCAGGTACCAAGCGCTGTTATTTTGTCGAGCGTCAAGTTGAAGGCTAGTATGCTCGTCTTCTTGCAAAGAAAGTTGTGTCATAGATCGCTCATGTATGTGGGCTCGACGAACTATCTTAAAGCAATAATTGGTGGTCAATGTGAGGTCTTAAAAACTTGTAGCACAAAAGTGCGCCGTCCGGGAATCGAACCCGGGGCATCTCGTTGGCAACGAGATATTTTACCACTAAAGCAACGGCGCTTGCTCCGAATATAGGATTACTATTCAGCCTAAGCACTTTGTACCGCTCAACAATAACATCTCGTTGGCAACGAGATATTTTACCACTAAACCAACGGCGCTTGCTCCGATCATAGGATTACTATTCAGCCTAACTACTTTGTACCACTCAACAATAACGCAGAAGGCAATAATATGCATCCCACATCTCACTCCTGTCAGCAAAATGCTATTCACATACATTTACACCCGTCTCAGGTATCAAGCGCTGTTATTTTGACGAGCGTCAAGTTGAAGGCTAGTATGCTCGTCTTCTTGCAAAGAAACTTGTGTCATAGATCGCTCATGTATGTGGGCTCGACGTACTATCTTAAAACAATGATTGGTGGTCAATGTGAAGTTTCAAAAACTTAAAGCACAAAAGTGCGCCGTCCGGAAATCGAACCCGGGGCATCTCGTTGGCAACGAGATAATTTACCACTAAACCAACGGCGCTTGCTCCGATCATAGGATTACTATTCAGCCTAAGCACTTTGTACCGCTCAACAATAACATCTCGTTGGCAACGAGATATTTTACCACTAAACCAACGGCGCTTGCTCCGATCATAGGATTACTATTCAGCCTAACTACTTTGTACCACTCAACAATAACACAGAAGGCAATAATATGCATCCCACATCTCACTCCTGTCAGCAAAATGCTATTCACATACATTTACACCCGTCCCAGGTATCAAGCGCTCTTATTTTGACGAGCGTCAAGTTGAAGGCTAGTATGCTCGTCTTCTTGCAAAGAAACTTGTGTCATAGATCGCTCATGTATGTGGGCTCGACGTACTATCTTAAAACAATGATTGGTGGTCAATGTGAAGTTTTAAAAACTTGAAGCACAAAAGTGCGCCGTCCGGAAATCGAACCCGGGGCATCTCGTTGGCAACGAGATAATTTACCACTAAACCAACGACGCTTGCTCCGATCATAGGATTACTATTCAGCCTAAGCACTTTGTACCGCTCAACAATAATGCAGAAGGCAATAAT
This sequence comes from Plasmopara viticola, assembly GCA_001695595.3. Classification (NCBI taxonomy): domain Eukaryota; phylum Oomycota; class Peronosporomycetes; order Peronosporales; family Peronosporaceae; genus Plasmopara; species Plasmopara viticola. Next base: position 43,661 of record MBPM02000229.1, on the reverse strand, counting down.
ATGCATCTCACGTCTCATTCCTGTCAGCAAATTCTGTTCAAATACATTTACACCCGTCTCAGGTACCAAGCGCTGTTATTTTGTCGAGCGTCAAGTTGAAGGCTAGTATGCTCGTCTTCTTGCAAAGAAAGTTGTGTCATAGATCGCTCATGTATGTGGGCTCGACGAACTATCTTAAAACAATAATTGGTGGTCAATGTGAGGTCTTAAAAACTTGTAGCACAAAAGTGCGCCGTCCGGAAATCGAACCCGGGGCATCTCGTTGGCAACGAGATATTTTACCACTAAACCAACGGCGCTTGCTCCGATCATATGATTACTTTGTACCGCTCATCGATAACGCAGAAGGCGATAATATGCATCCCACATCTTATCCTTGTCAGCAAAATGCTTACCACTGACAATTATTCCCGTCTCAGGTATCAAGCGCTGTTATTATGACGAGCGTCAAGTTAAAGTCTGGTATGCTCGTCTTCTTGCAAAGAAACTTGTGTCATAGATCGCTCGTGTTTGTGGGTTCGACGTACTATCTTAGAACAATGATTGGTGGTCAATGTGAAGTTTTAAAAACTTTAAGCACAAAAGTGCGCCGTCCGGAAATCGAACCCGGGGCATCTCAATGGCAACGAGATATTTTACCACTAAACCAACGGGGCTTGCTCCGAACATAGGATTACTATTCAGCCTAAGCACTTTGTACCGCTCAACAATAACGCAGAAGGCAATAATATGCATCTCACGTCTCATTCCTGTCAGTAAATGCTATTCACATACATTTACACCCGTCTCAGATATCAAGCGCTGTTATTTTGACGAGCGTCAAGTTGAAGGCTAGTATGCTCGTCTTCTTGCAAAGAAACTTGTGTCATAGATCGCTCATGTATGTGGGCTCGACGTACTATCTTAAAACAATGATTAGTGGTCAATGTGAGGTCTTAAAAACTAGTAGAACAAAAGTGCGCCGTCCGGGAATCGAACCCGGGGCCTCTCGTTGGCAACGAGATATTTTACCACTAAAGCAACGGCGCTTGCTCCGATCATAGGATTACTATTCAGCCTAAGCACTTTGTACCGCTCAACAATAACATCTCGTTGGCAACGAGATATTTTACCACTAAACCATCGGCGTTTGCTCCGATCAAAGGATTACTATTCAGCCTAAGCACTTTGTACCGCTCAACAATAATGCAGAAGGCAATAATATGCATCTCACGTCTCATTCCTGTCAGCAAATTCTGTTCAAATACATTTACACCCGTCTCAGGTACCAAGCGCTGTTATTTTGTCGAGCGTCAAGTTGAAGGCTAGTATGCTCGTCTTCTTGCAAAGAAAGTTGTGTCATAGATCGCTCATGTATGTGGGCTCGACGAACTATCTTAAAACAATGATTGGTGGTCAATGTGAGGTCTTAAAAACTTGTAGCACAAAAGTGCGCCGTACGGGAATCGAACCCGGGGCATCTCGTTGGCAACGAGATAAATAACCACTAAACCAACGGCGCTTGCTCCGATCATATGATTACTTTGTACCGCTCATCGATAACGCAGAAGGCGATAATATGCATTCCACATCTTTTTCTTGTTAGCAAAATGCTTATCACTGACATTTACACCCGTCTCAGGTATCAAGCGCTGTTATTTTGACGAGCGTCAAGTTAAAGGCTAGTGTGCTCGTCTTCTTGCAAAGAAACTTGTGTCATAGATCGCTCGTGTATGTGGGTTCGACGTACTATCTTAGAACAATGATTGGTGGTCAATGTGAAGTTTTAAAAACTTGAAGCACAAAAGTGCGCCGTCCGGAAATCGAAGCCGGGGCATCTCGTTGGCAACGAGATATTTTACCACTAAACCAACGGCGCTTGCTCCGATCATAGGATTACTATTCAGCCTAAGCACTTTGTACCGCTCAACAATAATGCAGAAGGCAATAATATGCATCTCACGTCTCATTCCTGTCAGCAAATGCTATTCACATACATTTACACCCGTCTCAGATATCAATCGCTGTTATTTTGACGAGCGTCAAGTTGAAGGCTAGTATGCTCGTCTTCTTGCAAAGAAACTTGGGTCATAGATCGCTCATGTATGTGGGCTCGACGTACTATCTTAAAACAATGATTGGTGGTCAATGTGAGGTCTTAAAAACTAGTAGCACAAAAGTGCGCCGTCCGGGAATCGAACCCGGGGCCTCTCGTTGGCAACGAGATATTTTACCACTAAAGCAACGGCGCTTGCTCCGATCATAGGATTACTATTCAGCCTAAGCACTTTGTACCGCTCAACAATAACATCTCGTTGGCAACGAGATATTTTACCACTAAACCAACGGCGCTTGCTCCGATCATAGGATTACTATTCAGCCTAACTACTTTGTACCACTCAACAATAACGCAGATGGCAATAATATGCATCCCACATCTCACTCCTGTCAGCAAAATGCTATTCACATACATTTACACCCGTCCCAGGTATCAAGCGCACTTATTTTGACGAGCGTCAAGTTGAAGGCTAGTATGCTCGTCTTCTTGCATAGAAACTTGTGTCATAGATCGCTCATGTATGTGGGCTCGACGTACTATCTTAAAACAATGATTGGTGGTCAATGTGAAGTTTCAAAAACTTGAAGCACAAAAGTGCGCCGTCCGGAAATCGAACCCGGGGCATCTCGTTGGCAACGAGATAATTTACCACTAAACCAACGACGCTTGCTCCGATCATAGGATTACTATTCAGCCTAAGCACTTTGTACCGCTCAACAATAATGCAGAAGGCAATAATATGCATCTCACGTCTCATTCCTGTCAGCAAATTCTGTTCAAATACATTTACACCCGTCTCAGGTACCAAGCGCTGTTATTTTGTCGAGCGTCAAGTTGAAGGCTAGTATGCTCGTCTTCTTGCAAAGAAAGTTGTGTCATAGATCGCTCATGTATGTGGGCTCGACGTACTATCTTAAAACAATGATTGGTGGTCAATGTGAAGTTTCAAAAACTTGTAGCACAAAAGTGCGCCGTCCGGAAATCGAACCCGGGGCATCTCGTTGGCAACGAGATATTTTACCGCTAAACCAACGGCGCTTGCTCCGATCATATGATTACTTTGTACCGCTCATCGATAACGCAGAAGGCGATAATATGCATCCCACATCTTATCCTTGTCAGCAAAATGCTTACCACTGACAATTATTCCCGTCTCAGGTATCAAGCGCTGTTATTATGACGAGCGTCAAGTTAAAGTCCGGTATGCTCGTCTTCTTGCAAAGAAACTTGTGTCATAGATCGCTCGTGTTTGTGGGTTCGACGTACTATCTTAGAACAATGATTGGTGGTCAATGTGAAGTTTTAAAAACTTTAAGCACAAAAGTGCGCCGTCCGGAAATCGAACCCGGGGCATCTCGTTGGCAACGAGATATTTTACCACTAAACCAACGACGCTTGCTCCGATCATAGGATTACTATTCAGCCTAAGCACTTTGTACCGCTCAACAATAATGCAGAAGGCAATAATATGCATCTCACGTCTCATTCCTGTCAGCAAATTCTGTTCAAATACATTTACACCCGTCTCAGGTACCAAGCGCTGTTATTTTGTCGAGCGTCAAGTTGAAGGCTAGTATGCTCGTCTTCTTGCAAAGAAAGTTGTGTCATAGATCGCTCATGTATGTGGGCTCGACGAACTATCTTAAAACAATAATTGGTGGTCAATGTGAGGTCTTAAAAACTTGTAGCACAAAAGTGCGCCGTCCGGGAATCGAACCCGGGGCATCTCGTTGGCAACGAGATATTTTACCACTAAACCAACGGCGCTTGCTCCGATCATAGGATTACTATTCAGCCTAAGCACTTTGTATCGCCCAACAAAAACGCAGAAGGCAATAATATGCATCCCACATCTATTTCCTGTCAGCGAATGCTATTCACATACATTCACACCCGTCTCAGGTACCAAGCGCTGTTATTTTGTCGAGAGTCAAGTTGACGGCTAGTATGCTCGTCTTCTTGCAAAGAAACTTGTGTCATAGATCGCTCATGTATGTGGGCTCGACGTACTATCTTAAAACAATGATTGGTGGTCAATGTGAGGTCTTAAAAACTTGTAGCACAAAAGTGCGCCGTACGGGAATCGAACCCGGGGCATCTCGTTGGCAACGAGATAAATAACCACTAAACCAACGGCGCTTGCTCCGATCATATGATTACTTTGTACCGCTCATCGATAACGCAGAAGGCGATAATATGCATTCCACATATTTTTCTTGTTAGCAAAATGCTTATCACTGACATTTACACCCGTCTCAGGTATCAAGCGCTGTTATTTTGACGAGCGTCAAGTTAAAGGCTAGTGTGCTCGTCTTCTTGCAAAGAAACTTGTGTCATAGATCGCTCGTGTATGTGGGTTCGACGTACTATCTTAGAACAATGATTGGTGGTCAATGTGAGGTCTTAAAAACTTGTAGCACAAAAGTGCGCTGTCCGGGAATCGAACCCGGGGCATCTCGTTGGCAACGAGATATTTTACCACTAAACCAACGACGCCTGCTCCGATCATAGGATTACTATTCAGCCTAAGCACTTTGTACCGCTCAACAATAATGCAGAAGGCAATAATATGCATCTCACGTCTCATTCCTGTCAGCAAATTCTGTTCAAATACATTTACACCCGTCTCAGGTATCAAGCGCTGTTATTTTGACGAGCGTCAAGTTAAAGGCTAGTATGCTCGTCTTCTTGCAAAGAAACTTGTGTCATAGATCGCGCATGTATGTAGGCTCAACATACTATCTCAAAACAATGATTGATGCTCAATGTGAGGTCTTAAAAACTTGTAGCACAAACGTGCGCCGTCCGGAAATCGAACCCGGGGCATCTCGTTGGCAACGAGATATTTTACCACTAAACCAACGACGCCTGCTCCGATCATAGGATTACTATTCAGCCTAAGCACTTTGTACCGCTCAACAATAATGCAGAAGGCAATAATATGCATCTCACGTCTCATTCCTGTCAGCAAATTCTGTTCAAATACATTTACACCCGTCTCAGGTATCAAGCGCTGTTATTTTGACGAGCGTCAAGTTAAAGGCTAGTATGCTCGTCTTCTTGCAAAGAAACTTGTGTCATAGATCGCTCGTGTATGTGGGTTCGACGTACTATCTTAGAACAATGATTGGTGGTCAATGTGAAGTTTCAATAACTTGAAGCACAAAAGTGTGCCGTCCGGAAATCGAACCCGGGGCATCTCGTTGGCAACGAGATAATTTACCACTAAACCAACGACGCTTGCTCCGATCATAGGATTACTATTCAGCCTAAGCACTTTGTACCGCTCAACAATAATGCAGAAGGCAATAATATGCATCTCACGTCTCATTCCTGTCAGCAAATTCTGTTCAAATACATTTACACCCGTCTCAGGTATCAAGCGCTGTTATTTTGACGAGCGTCAAGTTAAAGGCTAGTATGCTCGTCTTCTTGCAAAGAAACTTGTGTCATAGATCGCGCATGTATGTAGGCTCAACATACTATCTCAAAACAATGATTGATGCTCAATGTGAGGTCTTAAAAACTTGTAGCACAAACGTGCGCCGTCCGGAAATCGAACCCGGGGCATCTCGTTGGCAACGAGATATTTTACCACTAAACCAACGACGCTGCTCCGATCATAGGATTACTATTCAGCCTAAGCACTTTGTACCGCTCAACAATAATGCAGAAGGCAATAATATGCATCTCACGTCTCATTCCTGTCAGCAAATTCTGTTCAAATACATTTACACCCGTCTCAGGTATCAAGCGCTGTTATTTTGACGAGCGTCAAGTTAAAGGCTAGTATGCTCGTCTTCTTGCAAAGAAACTTGTGTCATAGATCGCTCGTGTATGTGGGTCGACGTACTATCTTAGAACAATGATTGGTGGTCAATGTGAAGTTTAAAAACTTGAAGCACAAAAGTGCGCCGTCCGGAAATCGAACCCGGGGCATCTCGTTGGCAACGAGATATTTTACCACTAAACCAACGACGCTTGCTCCGATCATAGGATTACTATTTAGCCTAAGCACTTTGTACCGCTCAACAATAATGCAGAAGGCAATAATATGCATCTCACGTCTCATTCCTGTCAGCAAATTCTGTTCAAATACATTTACACCCGTCTCAGGTATCAAGCGCTGTTATTTTGACGAGCGTCAAGTTAAAGGCTAGTATGCTCGTCTTCTTGCAAAGAAACTTGTGTCATAGATCGCGCATGTATGTAGGCTCAACATACTATCTCAATACAATGATTGGTGCTCAATGTGAGGTCTTAAAAACTTGTAGCACAAACGTGCGCCGTCCGGAAATCGAACCCGGGGCATCTCGTTGGCAACGAGATATTTTACCACTAAACCAACGACGCCTGCTCCGATCATAGGATTACTATTCAGCCTAAGCACTTTGTACCGCTCAACAATAATGCAGAAGGCAATAATATGCATCTCACGTCTCATTCCTGTCAGCAAATTCTGTTCAATACATTTACACCCGTCTCAGGTATCAAGCGCTGTTATTTTGACGAGCGTCAAGTTAAAGGCTATAATGCTCGTCTTCTTGCAAAGAAACTTGTGTCATAGATCGCGCATGTATGTAGGCTCAACATACTATCTCAAAACAATGATTGGTGCTCAATGTGAGGTCTTAAAAACTAGTAGAACAAAAGTGCGCCGTCCGGAAATCGAACCCGGGGCATCTCGTTGGCAACGAGATATTTAACCACTAAACCAACGACGCTTGCTCCGATCATAGGATTACTATTCAGCCTAAGCACTTTGTACCGCTCAAATTAACGCAGATTGCAATAATATACATCCCACATCTCATTCCCGTCAGCAAATGCTATTCACATACATTTACACCCGTCTCAGGTATCAAGCGCTGTTGTTTTGACGAGCGTCAAGTTGAGGGCTAGTATGCTTGTCTTCTTGCAAAGAAACTTGTGTCATAGATCGCTCATGTATGTGGGCTCGACGTACTATCTTAAAACAATAATTGGTGGTCAATGTGAAGTTTTAAAAACTTGAAGCACAAAAGTGCGCCGTCCGGAAATCGAACCCGGGGCATCTCGTTGGCAACGAGATATTTTACCACTAAACCAACGACGCTTGCTCCGATCATAGGATTACTATTCAGCCTAAGCACTTTGTACCACTCAACAATAACGCAGAAGGCAATAATATGCATCCCACATCTCACTCCTGTCAGCAAAATGCTATTCACATACATTTACACCCGTCCCAGGTATCAAGCGCTCTTATTTTGACGAGTGTCAAGTTGAAGGCTTGTATGCTCGTCGTCTTGCAAAGAAACTTGTGTCATAGATCGCTCATGTATGTGGGCTCGACGTACTATCTTAAAATAATAATTGGTGCTCAATGTGAGGTCTTAAAAACTTGCAGCACAAAAGTGCGCCGTCCGGGAATCGAACCCGGGGCATCTCGTTGGTAACGAGATATTTTACCACTAAACCAACGGGGCTTGCTCCGAACATAGGATTACTAGTCAGCCTAAGCACTTTGTACCGCTCAACAATAGTGCAGAAGGCAATAATATGCATCCCACATCTCATTCTTGTCAGCAAAATGCTATTCACATTCATTTATTCCCGCCTCAGGTATCAAGCGCTGTTATTTTGACGAGCGTCAAGTTAAAGGCTAGTATGCTCGTCTTCTTGCAAAGAAACTTGTGTCATAGATCACTCATGTATGTGGGCTCGACGAACTATCTTAAAACAATGATTGGTGGTCAATGTGAGGTCTTAAAAACTTGTAGCACAAAAGTGCGCCGTACGGGAATCGAACCCGGGGCATCTCGTTGGCAACGAGATAAATAACCACTAAACCAACGGCGCTTGCTCCGATCATATGATTACTTTGTACCGCTCATCGATAACGCAGAAGGCGATAATATGCATTCCACATCTTTTTCTTGTTAGCAAAATGCTTATCACTGACATTTACACCCGTCTCAGGTATCAAGCGCTGTTATTTTGACGAGCGTCAAGTTAAAGGCTAGTGTGCTCGTCTTCTTGCAAAGAAACTTGTGTCATAGATCGCTCGTGTATGTGGGTTCGACGTACTATCTTAGAACAATGATTGGTGGTCAATGTGAAGTTTTAAAAACTTGAAGCACAAAAGTGCGCCGTCCGGAAATCGAAGCCGGGGCATCTCGTTGGCAACGAGATATTTTACCACTAAACCAACGGCGCTTGCTCCGATCATAGGATTACTATTCAGCCTAAGCACTTTGTACCGCTCAACAATAATGCAGAAGGCAATAATATGCATCTCACGTCTCATTCCTGTCAGCAAATTCTGTTCAAATACATTTACACCACTCTCAGGTATCAAGCGCTGTTATTTTGACGAGCGTCAAGTTAAAGGCTAGTATGCTGGTCTTCTTGCAAAGAAACTTGTGTCATAGATCGCGCATGTATGTAGGCTCAACATACTATCTCAAAACAATGATTGGTGCTCAATGTGAGGTCTTAAACACTTGTAGCACAAAAGTGCGCCGTCCGGGAATCGAACCCGGGGCATCTCGTTGGCAACGGGATATATAACCACTAAACCAACGACGCTTGCTCCGATCATAGGATGACTGTTCAGCCTAAGCACTTTGTACCGCTCAACAAAAACGCAGAAGGCAATAATGTGCATCTCTCATCTTATTCCTGTCAGCAAAATGCTTATCACTGACATTTACACCCGTCTCAGGCATCAAACGCTGTTATTTTGACGAGCGTCAATTGTAGGCTAGTAAGCTCGTCTTCTTGCAAAGAAAATTGTATCAAATAGATCGCTCATGTATGTAGGCTCGACGTGCTATCTTAAAACAAGGATTGGTGGTCAATGTGAGGTCTTAAAAAGTGGTAGCACAAAAGTGCGCCGTCCGGGAATCGAACCCGGGTATCTCGTTGGCAACAGGATATATTACCACTAAACCAACGGCGCTTGTTCCGATCGAAGGGTAACTTTTCAGCCTAAGCACTTTGCACCGCTCAACAATAACGCAGAAGGCAATAATATGCATCTCTCATCTTATTCTTGTCAGCAAAATGCTATTCACATACATTTACACCCGTCTCAGGTATCAAACGCTGTTATTTTGACGAGCGTCAATTGAAGGTTAGTATGCTCGTCTTCTTGCAAAGAAAACTGTATCTAGATCGCTCATGTATGTAGGCTCGACGTGCTATCTTAAAACAAGGATTGGTGGTCAATGTGAGGTCTTAAAAAGTGGTAGCACAAAAGTGCGCCGTCCGGGAATCGAACCCGGGTATCTCGTTCGCAATGACAAATTTTTCACGTAACAACGGCGCTTGCTTCGATCAAAGGTTTTTTATTCAGCCTAAGCAATGAACAACAACGCAGAAGGTAATATATGCAGGTCTCAAGCGCTGGTATTTTGACAAGTGTCAAAATGAAGCTAGTATGGTCATCTTCTTGAAAAAGAAAGCTGTATCATAGATCGCTCATATATGTTTGCTCGACGTACATTCTTAAAATAATGATTGGTGGTCAATTTGAGGTTTTAAAAACAAAAAGCACAAAAGCGCGCTGTCCAGATATCGAAACCGGGGCATCTCGTTAGCAACGAGAAAAACAACGGCACTTGCTTTGATTGCTTTGATCAAAGGTTTCTTTTCAGCCCAAGCAATTAACAACCACGCAGAAAGGTAATAATTTGCAGGTATCAAGCGCTGTTTTTATGACAAGTGTCATGTTGTAAGCTAGTATGCCCATCTTCTTGCAAAAGAAAGCTCTCTCGCTATGTATGTGGGCTCGACGTAATACCTCTAAACAAAATGGGTGATCAACGCGAGATTTTTAAAACTGGTAGCACAAAAGTGCGCCGTCCGGGAATCGAACTCGGGGTATCTCGTTGGCAACGATATATTTAAACACTTAACCAACGGCGGTTGCTCCGATCGTAGGGTAACTTTTGGGCCTAAGCACTTTGCACCGCTCAACAATAACGCAGAAGGCAAAGATATGCATCACACATCTTTTCTTGTCAGCATAATGCTATTCACATACATTTACACCCGTCTCAGGAATCAAACGCTGTTGTTTTGACGAGCGTCAATTGTAGGTTAGTATGCTCGTCTTCTTGCAAAGAAAATTGTATCATAGATCGCTCATGTATGTAGGCTCGACGTGCTATCTTAAAACAAGGATTGGTGGTCAATGTGAGGTCTTAAAAAGTGGTAGCACAAAAGTGCGCCGTCCGGGAATCGAACCCGGGTATCTCGTTCGTAATGACAAATTTTCCACTTAACAACGGCGCTTGCTTCGATCAAAGGTTTTTTATTCAGCCTAAGCAATGAACAACAACGCAGAAGGTAATATATGCAGGTATCAAGCGCTGGTATTTGGCAAGTGTGAAAATGAAGCTAGTATGGTCATCTTCTTGTAAAAAAAGCTGTATCATAGATCGCTCATATGTGTTTGCTCGACGTACATTCTTAAAATAATGATTGGTGGTCAATTTGAGGTTTTAAAAACAAAAGCACAAAAGCGCGCTGTCCAGATATCGAAACCGGGGCATCTCGTTAGCAACGAGAAAAACAACGGCACTTGCTTTGGTTGCTTTGATCAAAGGTTTCTTTTCAGCCCAAGCAATTAACAACCACGCAGAAAGGTAATAATTTGCAGGTATCAAGCGCTGTTTTTATGACAAGTGTCATGTTGTAAGCTAGTATGCCCATCTTCTTGCAAAAGAAAGCTCTCTCGCTATGTATGTGGGCTCGACGTAATACCTCTAAACAAAATGGGTGATCAACGCGAGATTTTTAAAACTGGTAGCACAAAAGTGCGCCGTCCGGGAATCGAACTCGGGGTATCTCGTTGGCAACGATATATTTAAACACTTAACCAACGGCGGTTGCTCCGATCGTAGGGTAACTTTTGGGCCTAAGCACTTTGCACCGCTCAACAATAACGCAGAAGGCAAAGATATGCATCACACATCTTTTCTTGTCAGCATAATGCTATTCACATACATTTACACCCGTCTCAGGTATCAAACGCTGTTGTTTTGACGAGCGTCAATTGTAGGTTAGTATGCTCGTCTTCTTGCAAAGAAAATTGTATCATAGATCGCTCATGTATGTAGGCTCGACGTGCTATCTTAAAACAAGGATTGGTGGTCAATGTGAGGTCTTAAAAAGTGGTAGCACAAAAGTGCGCCGTCCGGGAATCGAACCCGGGTATCTCGTTCGTAATGACAAATTTTCACTTAACAACGGCGCTTGCTTCGATCAAAGGTTTTTTTTCAGCCTAAGCAATGAACAACAACGCAGAAGGTAATATATGCAGGTATCAAGCGCTGGTATTTGGCAAGTGTGAAAATGAAGCTAGTATGGTCATCTTCTTGTAAAAGAAAGCTGTATCATAGATCGCTCATATGTGTTTGCTCGACGTACATTCTTAAAATAATGATTGGTGGTCAATTTGAGGTTTTAAAAACAAAAGCACAAAAGCGCGCTGTCCAGATATCGAAACCGGGCATCTCGTTAGCAACGAGAAAAACAACGGCACTTGCTTTGGTTGCTTTGATCAAAGGTTTCTTTTCAGCCCAAGCAATTAACAACCACGCAGAAAGAATAATAATTTGCAGGTATCAAGCGCTGTTTTTATGACAAGTGTCATGTTGTAAGCTAGTATGCCCATCTTCTTGCAAAAAAAAAGCTCTCTCGCTATGTATGTGGGCTCGACGTAATACATCTAAACAAAATTGGTGGTCAATGCGAGATTTTAAGAACTGGTAGCACAAAAGTGCGCCGTCCGGGAATCGAACCCGGGGTATCTCGTTGGCAACAATATATTTAAACACTAAACTAACGGCGCTTGCTCCGATCGTACGGTAACTTTTGGGCCTAAGCACTTTGCACCGCTGAACAATAACGCAGAAGGCAAAAATATGCATCTCACATCTTATTCTCAGCAAAATGCTTATCACTGACATTTACACCCGTCTCAGGTATCAAGCGCTGTTATTTTCACGAGCGTCAAGTTGAAGGCTAGTATGCTCGTCTTCTTGCAAAAACACGTGTCATAGATCGCTCATGTATGTAGGCTCGACGTGCTATCTTAAAACAAGGATTGGTGGTCAATGTGAGGTCTTAAAAAGTGGTAGCACAAAAGTGCGCCGTCCGGGAATCGAACCCGGGTATCTCGTTCGTAATGACAAATTTTTCACTTAACAACGGCGCTTGCTTCGACCAAAGGTTTATTTTTCAGCCTAAGCAATGAACAACAACGCAGAAGGTAATATATGCAGGTATCAAGCGCTGGTATTTGGACAAGTGTCAAAATGAAGCTAGTATGGTCATCTTCTTGTAAAAGAAAGCTGTATCATAGATCGCTCATATGTGTTTGCTCGACGTACATTTAAATAATGATTGGTGGTCAATTTGAGGTTTTAAAAACAAGAAGCACAAAAGCGCGCTGTCCAGATATCGAAACCGGAGCATCTCGTTAGCAACGAGAAAAACAACGGCACTTGCTTTGATTGCTTTGATCAAAGGTTTTTTTTCAGCCTAAGCAATTAACAACCACGCAGAAAGGTAATAATTTGCAGGTATCAAGCGCTGTTTTTATGACAAGTGTCATGTTGTAAGCTAGTATGCCCATCTTCTTGCAAAAGAAAGCTCTCTCGCGATGTATGTGGGCTCGACGTAATACATCTAAACAAAATTGGTGGTCAATGCGAGATTTTAAGAACTGGTAGCACAAAAGTGCGCCGTCCGGGAATCGAACCCGGGGTATCTCGTCGGCAACGATATATTTAAACACTAAACTAACGGCGCTTGCTCCGATCGTAGGGTAACTTTTGGGCCTAAGCACTTTGCACCGCTGAACAATAACGCAGAAGGCAAAAATATGCATCTCACATCTTATTCTCAGCAAAATGCTTATCACTGACATTTACACCCGTCTCAGGTATCAAACGCTGTTATTTTCACGAGCGTCAAGTTAGGCTAGTATGCTCGTCTTCTTGCAAAGAAAATTGTATCATAGATCGCTCATGTATGTAGGCTCGACGTGCTATCTTAAAACAAGGATTGGTGGTCAATGTGAGGTCTTAAAAACTTGTAGCACAAAAGTGCGCCGTCCGGGAATCGAACCCGGGTATCTCGTTCGCATGACAAATTTTTCACTTAACAACGGCGCTTGCTTCGATCAAAGGTTTATTTTTCAGCCTAAGCAATGAACAACAACGCAGAAGGTAATATGTGCAGGCATCAAGCGCTGGTATTTTGACAAGTGTCAAAATGAAGCTAGTATGGTCATCTTCTTGTAAAAGAAAGGTATCATAGATCGCTCATATGTGTTTGCTCGACGTACATTCTTAAAATAATGATTGGTGGTCAATTTGAGGTTTTAAAAACAAGAAGCACAAAAGCGCGCTGTCCAGATATCGAAACCGGAGCATCTCGTTAGCAACGAGAAAAACAACGGCACTTGCTTTGATTGCTTCGACCAAAGGTTTTTTTTCAGCCTAAGCAATTAACAACCACGCAGAAGGTAATAATTTGCAGGTATCAAGCGCTGTTTTTATGACAAGTGTCATGTTGTAAGCTAGTATGCCCATCTTCTTGCAAAAGAAAGCTCTCTCGCGATGTATGTGGGCTCGACGTAATACATCTAAACAAAATGGTGATCAACGCGAGATTTTAAAACTGATAGCACAAAAGTGCGCCGTCCGGGAATCGAACCCGGGGTATCTCGTTGGCAACGATATATTTAAACACTTAACCAACGGCGGTTGCTCCGATCGTAGGGTAACTTTTGGGCCTAAGCACTTTGCACCGCTCAACAATAACGCAGAAGGCAAAGATATGCATCACACATCTTTTCTTGTCAGCATAATGCTATATCACTACATTTACACCCGTCTCAGGTATCAAACGCTGTTGTTTTGACGAGCGTCAATTGTAGGTTAGTATGCTCGTCTTCTTGCAAAGAAAATTGTATCATAGATCGCTCATGTATGTAGGCTCGACGTGCTATCTTAAAACAAGGATTGGTGGTCAATGTGAGGTCTTAAAAAGTGGTAGCACAAAAGTGCGCCGTCCGGGAATCGAACCCGGGTATCTCGTTCGTAATGACAAATTTTTCACTTAACAACGGCGCTTGCTTCGACCAAAGGTTTATTTTTCAGCCTAAGCAATGAACAACAACGCAGAAGGTAATATATGCAGGTATCAAGCGCTGGTATTTGGACAAGTGTCAAAATGAAGCTAGTATGGTCATCTTCTTGTAAAAGAAAGCTGTATCATAGATCGCTCATATGTGTTTGCTCGACGTACATTCTTAAAATAATGATCGGTGGTCAATTTGAGATTTTAAAAACAAGAAGCACAAAAGTGCGCTGTCCAGATATCGAAACCGGAGCATCTCGTTAGCAACGAGAAAAACAACGGCACTTGCTTTGATTGCTTTGATCAAAGGTTATTTTTCAGCCTAAGCAATGAACAACAACGCAGAAGGTAATATATGCAGGTATCAAGCGCTGGTATCTGGACAAGTGTCAAAATGAAGCTAGTATGGTCATCTTCTTGTAAAAGAAAGCTGTATCATAGATCGCTCATATGTGTTTGCTCGACGTACATTCTTAAAATAACGATCGGTGGTCAATTTGAGGTTTTAAAAACAAGAAGCACAAAAGTGCGCTGTCCAGATATCGAAACCGGAGCATCTCGTTAGCAACGAGAAAAACAACGGCACTTGCTTCGATTGCTTTGATCAAAGGTTTCTTTTCAGCCTAAGCAATTAACAACCACGCAGAAAGGTAATAATTTGCAGGTATCAAGCGCTGTTTTTATGACAAGTGTCATGTTGTAAGCTAGTATGCCCATCTTCTTGCAAAAGAAAGCTCTCTCGCGATGTATGTGGGCTCGACGTGATACATCTAAACAAAATTGGTGGTCAATGCGAGATTTTAAGAACTGGTAGCACAAAAGTGCGCCGTCCGGGAATCGAACCCGGGATATCTCGTTGGCAACAATATATTTAAACACTAAACTAACGGCGCTTGCTCCGATCGTAGGGTAACTTTTGGGCCTAAGCACTTTGCACCGCTGAACAATAACGCAGAAGGCAAAAATATGCATCTCACATCTTATTCTCAGCAAAATGCTTATCACTGACATTTACACCCGTCTCAGGTATCAAGCGCTGTTATTTTCACGAGCGTCAAGTTGAAGGCTAGTATGCTCGTCTTCTTGCAAAAACACGTGTCATAGATCGCTCATGTATGTAGGCTCGACGTGCTATCTTAAAACAAGGATTGGTGGTCAATGTGAGGTCTTAAAAAGTGGTAGCACAAAAGTGCGCCGTCCGGGAATCGAACCCGGGTATCTCGTTCGTAATGACAAGTTTTTCACTTAACAACGGCGCTTGCTTCGACCAAAGGTTTATTTTTCAGCCTAAGCAATGAACAACAACGCAGAAGGTAATATATGCAGGTATCAAGCGCTGGTATTTGGACAAGTGTCAAAATGAAGCTAGTATGGTCATCTTCTTGTAAAAGAAAGCTGTATCATAGATCGCTCATATGTGTTTGCTCGACGTACATTTAAATAATTATTGGTGGTCAATTTGAGGTTTTAAAAACAAGAAGCACAAAAGCGCGCTGTCCAGATATCGAAACCGGAGCATCTCGTTAGCAACGAGAAAAACAACGGCACTTGCTTTGATTGCTTTGATCAAAGGTTTTTTTCAGCCTAAGCAATTAACAACCACGCAGAAAGGTAATAATTTGCAGGTATCAAGCGCTGTTTTTATGACAAGTGTCATGTTGTAAGCTAGTATGCCCATCTTCTTGCAAAAGAAAGCTCTCTCGCGATGTATGTGGGCTCGACGTAATACATCTAAACAAAATTGGTGGTCAATGCGAGATTTTAAGAACTGGTAGCACAAAAGTGCGCCGTCCGGGAATCGAACCCGGGGTATCTCGTTGGCAACGATATATTTAAACACTAAACTAACGGCGCTTGCTCCGATCGTAGGGTAACTTTTGGGCCTAAGCACTTTGCACCGCTGAACAATAACGCAGAAGGCAAAAATATGCATCTCACATCTTATTCTCAGCAAAATGCTTATCACTGACATTTACACCCGTCTCAGGTATCAAGCGCTGTTATTTTCACGAGCGTCAAGTTGAAGGCTAGTATGCTCGTCTTCTTGCAAAAAACGTGTCATAGATCGCCCATGTATGTAGGCTCGACGTGCTATCTTAAAACAAGGATTGGTGGTCAATGTGAGGTCTTAAAAAGTGGTAGCACAAAAGTGCGCCGTCCGGGAATCGAACCCGGGTATCTCGTTCGTAATGACAAATTTTTCACTTAACAACGGCGCTTGCTTCGACCAAAGGTTTATTTTTCAGCCTAAGCAATGAACAACAACGCAGAAGGTAATATATGCAGGTATCAAGCGCTGGTATTTGGACAAGTGTCAAAATGAAGCTAGTATGGTCATCTTCTTGTAAAAGAAAGGTATCATAGATCGCTCATATGTGTTTGCTCGACGTACATTCTTTAAATAATGATTGGTGGTCAATTTGAGGTTTTAAAAACAAGAAGCACAAAAGCGCGCTGTCCAGATATCGAAACCGGAGCATCTCGTTAGCAACGAGAAAAACAACGGCACTTGCTTTGATTGCTTTGATCAAAGGTTTCTTTTCAGCCCAAGCAATTAACAACCACGCAGAAAGAATAATAATTTGCAGGTATCAAGCGCTGTTTTTATGACAAGTGTCATGTTGTAAGCTAGTATGCCCATCTTCTTGCAAAAGAAAGCTCTCTCGCTATGTATGTGGGCTCGACGTAATACCTCTAAACAAAATGGGTGATCAACGCGAGATTTTTAAAACTGTAGCACAAAAGTGCGCCGTCCGGGAATCGAACCCGGGGTATCTCGTTGGCAACGATATATTTAAACACTAAACTAACGGCGGTTGCTCCGATCGTAGGGTAACTTTTGGGCCTAAGCACTTTGCACCGCTGAACAATAACGCAGAAGGCAAAATATGCATCTCACATCTTATTCTCAGCAAAATGCTTATCACTGACATTTACACCCGTCTCAGGTATCAAACGCTGTTATTTTCACGAGCGTCAAGTTAAAGGCTAGTATGCTCGTCTTCTTGCAAAGAAAATTGTATCATAGATCGCTCATGTATGTAGGCTCGACGTGCTATCTTAAAACAAGGATTGGTGGTCAATGTGAGGTCTTAAAAACTTGTAGCACAAAAGTGCGCCGTCCGGGAATCGAACCCGGGTATCTCGTTCGCATGACAAATTTTTCACTTAACAACGGCGCTTGCTTCGATCAAAGGTTTATTTTTCAGCCTAAGCAATGAACAACAACGCAGAAGGTAATATGTGCAGGCATCAAGCGCTGATATTTTGACAAGTGTCAAAATGAAGCTAGTATGGTCATCTTCTTGTAAAAGAAAAGGGTATCATAGATCGCTCATATGTGTTTGCTCGACGTACATTCTTAAAATAATGATTGGTGGTCAATCTGAGGTTTTAAAAACAAGAAGCACAAAAGCGCGCTGTCCAGATATCGAAACCGGAGCATCTCGTTAGCAACGAGAAAAACAACGGCACTTGCTTTGATTGCTTCGACCAAAGGTTTATTTTTCAGCCTAAGCAATTAACAACCACGCAGGAAGGTAATAATTTGCAGGTATCAAGCGCTGTTTTTATGACAAGTGTCATGTTGTAAGCTAGTATGCCCATCTTCTTGCAAAAGAAAGCTCTCTCGCGATGTATGTGGGCTCGACGTAATACATCTAAACAAAATTGGTGGTCAATGCGAGATTTTTAAAACTGGTAGCACAAAAGTGCGCCGTCCGGGAATCGAACCCGGGGTATCTCGTCGGCAACGATATATTTAAACACTAAACTAACGGCGCTTGCTCCGATCGTAGGGTAACTTTTGGGCCTAAGCACTTTGCACCGCTGAACAATAACGCAGAAGGCAAAATATGCATCTAACATCTTATTCTCAGCAAAATGCTTATCACTGACATTTACACCCGTCTCAGGTATCAAGCGCTGTTATTTTCACGAGCGTCAAGTTGAAGGCTAGTATGCTCGTCTTCTTGCAAAAACACGTGTCATAGATCGCTCATGTATGTAGGCTCGACGTGCTATCTTAAAACAAGGATTGGTGGTCAATGTGAGGTCTTAAAAACTTGTAGCACAAAAGTGCGCCGTCCGGGAATCGAACCCGGGTATCTCGTTCGCAATGACAAATTTTTCACCAAACAACGGCGCTTGCTTCGATCAAAGGTTTATTTTTCAGCCTAAGCAATTTAAAAGAACGCAGAGGGTAATATATGCAGGCATTAAGCGCTGGTATTTGGCAAGTGTCAGAATGAAGCTAGTATGGTCATCTTCTTGTAAAAGAAAGCTGTATCATAGATCGCTCATATGTGTTTGCTCGACGTACATTCTTAAAATAATGATCGGTGGTCAATCTGAGGATTTAAAAACAAGAAGCACAAAAGCGCGCTGTCCAGATATCGAAACTGGAGCATCTCGTTAGCAACGAGAAAAACAACGGCACTTGCTTTGATTGCTTCGACCAAAGGTTTATTTTTCAGCCTAAGCAATTAACAACCACGCAGGAAGGTAATAATTTGCAGGTATCAAGCGCTGTTTTTATGACAAGTGTCATGTTGTAAGCTAGTATGCCCATCTTCTTGCAAAAGAAAGCTCTCTCGCGATGTATGTGGGCTCGACGTAATACATCTAAACAAGATTGGTGGTCAATGCGAGATTTTAAAAACTGGTAGCACAAAAGTGCGCCGTCCGGGAATCGAACCCGGGGTATCTCGTCGACAACGATATATTTAAACACTAAACTAACGGCGCTTGCTCCGATCGTAGGGTAACTTTTGGGCCTAAGCACTTTGCACCGCTGAACAATAACGCAGAAGGCAAAATATGCATCTAACATCTTATTCTCAGCAAAATGCTTATCACTGACATTTACACCCGTCTCAGGTATCAAGCGCTGTTATTTTGACGAGCGTCAATTGTAGGCTAGTAAGCTCGTCTTCTTGCAAAAACACGTGTCATAGATCGCTCATGTATGTAGGCTCGACGTGCTATCTTAAAACAAGGATTGGTGGTCAATGTGAGGTCTTAAAAACTTGTAGCACAAAAGTGCGCCGTCCGGGAATCGAACCCGGGTATCTCGTTCGCAATGACAAATTTTTCACCAAACAACGGCGCTTGCTTCGATCAAAGGTTTATTTTTCAGCCTAAGCAATTTAAAAGAACGCAGAGGGTAATATATGCAGGCATTAAGCGCTGGTATTTGGCAAGTGTCAGAATGAAGCTAGTATGGTCATCTTCTTGTAAAAGAAAGCTGTATCATAGATCGCTCATATGTGTTTGCTCGACGTACATTCTTAAAATAATGATCGGTGGTCAATTTGAGGTTTTAAAAACAAGAAGCACAAAAGTGCGCTGTCCAGATATCGAAACCGGAGCATCTCGTTAGCAACGAGAAAAACAACGGCACTTGCTTCGATTGCTTTGATCAAAGGTTTCTTTTCAGCCTAAGCAATTAACAACCACGCAGAAAGGTAATAATTTGCAGGTATCAAGCGCTGTTTTTATGACAAGTGTCATGTTGTAAGCTAGTATGCCCATCTTCTTGCAAAAGAAAGCTCTCTCGCGATGTATGTGGGCTCGACGTAATACATCTAAACAAAATTGGTGGTCAATGCGAGATTTTAAGAACTGGTAGCACAAAAGTGCGCCGTCCGGGAATCGAACCCGGGGTATCTCGTCGGCAACAATCTATTTAAACACTAAACTAACGGCGCTTGCTCCGATCGTAGGGTAACTTTTGGGCCTAAGCACTTTGCAGCGCTGAACAATAACGCAGAAGATAAAATATGCATCACACATCTTATTCTCAGCAAAATGCTTATCACTGACATTTACACCCGTCTCAGGTATCAAGCGCTGTTATTTTGACGAGCGTCAAGTTGAAGGCTAGTATGCTCGTCTTCTTGCAAAGAAAATTGTATCATAGATCGCTCATGTATGTAGGCTCGACGTGCTATCTTAAAACAAGGATTGGTGGTCAATGTGAGGTCTTAAAAAGTGGTAGCACAAAAGTGCGCCGTCCGGGAATCGAACCCGGGGTACTCGTCGACAACGATATATTTAAACACTAAACTAACGGCGCTTGCTCCGATCGTAGGGTAACTTTTAGGCCTAAGCACTTTGCACCGCTGAACAATAACGCAGAAGGCAAAAATATGCATCACACATCTTATTCTCAGCAAAATGCTTATCACTGACATTTACACCCGTCTCAGGTATCAAGCGCTGTTAGTTTTCGAGCGTCAAGTTGAAGGCTAGTATGCTCGTCTTCTTGCAAAGAAAATTGTATCATAGATCGCTCATGTATGTAGGCTCGACGTGCTATCTTAAAACAAGGATTGGTGGTCAATGTGAGGTCTTAAAAACTTGTAGCACAAAAGTGCGCCGTCCGGGAATCGAACCCGGGTATCTCGTTCGCAGTGACAAATTTTTCACTTAACAACGGCGCTTGCTTCGATCAAAGGTTTATTTTTCAGCCTAAGCAATGAACAACAACGCAGAAGGTAATATGTGCAGGCATCAAGCGCTGGTATTTTGACAAGTGTCAAAATGAAGCTAGTATGGTCATCTTCTTGTAAAAGAAAAGGGTATCATAGATCGCTCATATGTGTTTGCTCGACGTACATTCTTAAAATAATGATTGGTGGTCAATCTGAGGTTTTAAAAACAAGAAGCACAAAAGCGCGCTGTCCAGATATCGAAACCGGAGCATCTCGTTAGCAACGAAAAAAACAACGGCACTTGCTTTGATTGCTTCGACCAAAGGTTTATTTTTCAGCCTAAGCAATTAACAACCACGCAGGAAGGTAATAATTCGCAGGTATCAAGCGCTGTTTTTATGACAAGTGTCATGTTGTAAGCTAGTATGCCCATCTTCTTGCAAAAGAAAGCTCTCTCGCGATGTATGTGGGCTCGACGTAATACATCTAAACAAAATTGGTGGTCAATGCGAGATTTTAAGAACTGGTAGCACAAAAGTGCGCCGTCCGGGAATCGAACCCGGGGTATCTCGTCGGCAACGATATATTTAAACACTAAACTAACGGCGCTTGCTCCGATCGTAGGGTAACTTTTGGGCCTAAGCACTTTGCACCGCTCAACAATAACGCAGAAGGCAAAAATATGCATCTCACATCTTATTCTCAGCAAAATGCTTATCACTGACATTTACACCCGTCTCAGGTATCAAGCGCTGTTATTTTCACGAGCGTCAAGTTGAAGGCTAGTATGCTCGTCTTCTTGCAAAAACACGTGTCATAGATCGCTCATGTATGTAGGCTCGACGTGCTATCTTAAAACAAGGATTGGTGGTCAATGTGAGGTCTTAAAAACTTGTAGCACAAAAGTGCGCCGTCCGGGAATCGAACCCGGGTATCTCGTTCGCAATGACAAATTTTTCACCAAACAACGGCGCTTGCTTCGATCAAAGGTTTATTTTTCAGCCTAAGCAATTTAAAAGAACGCAGAGGGTAATATATGCAGGCATTAAGCGCTGGTATTTGGCAAGTGTCAGAATGAAGCTAGTATGGTCATCTTCTTGTAAAAGAAAGCTGTATCATAGATCGCTCATATGTGTTTGCTCGACGTACATTCTTAAAATAATGATCGGTGGTCAATTTGAGGTTTTAAAAACAAGAAGCACAAAAGTGCGCTGTCCAGATATCGAAACCGGAGCATCTCGTTAGCAACGAGAAAAACAACGGCACTTGCTTCGATTGCTTTGATCAAAGGTTTCTTTTTAGCCTAAGCAATTAACAACCACGCAGAAAGGTAATAATTTGCAGGTATCAAGCGCTGTTTTTATGACAAGTGTCATGTTGTAAGCTAGTATGCCCATCTTCTTGCAAAAGAAAGCTCTCTCGCGATGTATGTGGGCTCGACGTAATACATCTAAACAAAATTGGTGGTCAATGCGAGATTTTAAGAACTGGTAGCACAAAAGTGCGCCGTCCGGGAATCGAACCCGGGGTATCTCGTCGGCAACGATCTATTTAAACACTAAACTAACGGCGCTTGCTCCGATCGTAGGGTAACTTTTGGGCCTAAGCACTTTGCAGCGCTGAACAATAACGCAGAAGATAAAAATATGCATCACACATCTTATTCTCAGCAAAATGCTTATCACTGACATTTACACCCGTCTCAGGTATCAAGCGCTGTTATTTTGACGAGCGTCAAGTTGAAGGCTAGTATGCTCGTCTTCTTGCAAAGAAAATTGTATCATAGATCGCTCATGTATGTAGGCTCGACGTGCTATCTTAAAACAAGGATTGGTGGTCAATGTGAGGTCTTAAAAAGTGGTAGCACAAAAGTGCGCCGTCCGGGAATCGAACCCGGGGATCTCGTTCGTAATGACAAATTTTTCACTTAACAACGGCGCTTGCTTCGACCAAAGGTTTATTTTTCAGCCTAAGCAATGAACAACAACGCAGAAGGTAATATATGCAGGTATCAAGCGCTGGTATCTGGACAAGTGTCAAAATGAAGCTAGTATGGTCATCTTCTTGTAAAAGAAAGCTGTATCATAGATCGCTCATATGTGTTTGCTCGACGTACATTCTTAAAATAACGATCGGTGGTCAATTTGAGGTTTTAAAAACAAGAAGCACAAAAGTGCGCTGTCCAGATATCGAAACCGGAGCATCTCGTTAGCAACGAGAAAAACAACGGCACTTGCTTTGATTGCTTTGATCAAAGGTTTCTTTTCAGCCTAAGCAATTAACAACCACGCAGAAAGGTAATAATTTGCAGGTATCAAGCGCTGTTTTTATGACAAGTGTCATGTTGTAAGCTAGTATGCCCATCTTCTTGCAAAAGAAAGCTCTCTCGCGATGTATGTGGGCTCGACGTAATACATCTAAACAAAATTGGTGGTCAATGCGAGATTTTAAGAACTGGTAGCACAAAAGTGCGCCGTCCGGGAATCGAACCCGGGGTATCTCGTCGGCAACGATATATTTAAACACTTAACCAACGGCGGTTGCTCCGATCGTAGGGTAACTTTTGGGCCTAAGCACTTTGCACCGCTCAACAATAACGCAGAAGGCAAAGATATGCATCACACATCTTTTCTTGTCAGCATAATGCTTATCACTGACATTTACACCCGTCTCAGGTATCAAACGCTGTTGTTTTGACGAGCGTCAATTGTAGGCTAGTATGCTCGTCTTCTTGCAAAGAAAATTGTATCATAGATCGCTCATGTATGTAGGCTCGACGTGCTGTCTTAAAACAAGGATTGGTGGTCAATGTGAGGTCTTAAAAAGTGGTAGCACAAAAGTGCGCCGTCCGGGAATCGAACCCGGGGATCTCGTTCGTAATGACAAATTTTTCACTTAACAACGGCGCTTGCTCCGACCAAAGGTTTATTTTTCAGCCTAAGCAATGAACAACAACGCAGAAGGTAATATATGCAGGGATCATGCGCTGGTATTTTGACAAGTGTCAAAATGAAGCTAGTATGGCCATCTTCTTGTAAAAGAAAGCTGTATCATAGATCGCTCATATGTGTTTGCTCGACGTACATTCTTCAAATAATGATCGGTGGTCAATTTGAGGTTTTAAAAACAAGAAGCACAAAAGCGCGCTGTCCAGATATCGAAATCGGAGCATCTCGTTAGCAACGAAAAAACAACGGCACTCAGAAAGGTAATAATTTGCAGGTATCAAGCAGAAAGGTAATAATTTGCAGGTATCAAGCGCTGTTTTCATGACAAGTGTCATGTTGTAAGCGAGTATGCTCATCTTCTTGCAAAAGAAAGCTCTCTCGCGATGTATGTGGGCTCGACGTAATACCTCTAAACAAAATTGGTGGTCAATGCGAGATTTTAAGAACTGGTAGCACAAAAGTGCGCCGTCCGGGAATCGAACCCGGGGTATCTCGTTGGCAACGAGATAATTTAAACACTAAACTAACGGCGCTTGCTCCGATCGTAGGGTAACTTTTGGGCCTAAGCACTTTGCACCGCTGAACAATAACGCAGAAGGCAAGAATATGCATCACACATCTTATTCATGTCAGCATAATGCTTATCACTGACATTTACACCAGTCTCAGGTATCAAACGCTGTTATTTTGACGAGCGTCAATTGTAGGCTAGTATTCTCGTCTTCTTGCAAAGAAAATTGTATCATAGATCGCTCATGTATGTTGGCTCGACGTGCTATCTTAAAACAAGGATTGGTGGTCAATGTGAGGTCTTAAAAACTTGTAGCACAGAAGTGCGCCGTCCGGGAATCGATTCCGGGTATCTCGTTCGTAATGACAAATTTTTCACCAAACAACAGCGCTTGCTTCGATCAAAGGTTTATTTTTCAGCCTAAGCAATGAACAACAACGCAGAAGGTAATATATGCAGGTATCAAGCGCTGGTATCTGGACAAGTGTCAAAATGAAGCTAGTATGGTCATCTTCTTGTAAAAGAAAGCTGTATCATAGATCGCTCATATGTGTTTGCTCGACGTACATTCTTAAAATAATGATCGGTGGTCAATTTGAGGTTTTAAAAACAAGAAGCACAAAAGCGCGCTGTCCAGATATCGAAACCGGAGCACCTCGTTAGCAACGAGAAAAACAACGGCACTTGCTTCGATTGCTTTGATCAAAGGTTTCTTTTCAGCCTAAGCAATTAACAACCACGCAGAAAGGTAATAATTTGCAGGTATCAAGCGCTGTTTTTATGACAAGTGTCATGTTGTAAGCTAGTATGCCCATCTTCTTGCAAAAGAAAGCTCTCTCGCGATGTATGTGGGCTCGACGTAATACATCTAAACAAAATTGGTGGTCAATGCGAGATTTTAAGAACTGGTAGCACAAAAGTGCGCCGTCCGGGAATCGAACCCGGGGTATCTCGTCGGCAACGATCTATTTAATTGCATTTTTGGTAACGTGGTCAGCGCCTGGATCGGCCAATTACCTGCGCTCCTGTCCGTGCTTAAGGCTCAGTGTACGACTGTTAACATATGTGTACTTCCGACACTGGTTGGAGCACATTTCTTTAGGCAGCCAGCAAATTATGCAGGCAGGCGGGTGCAAAACTCTAATTAACGTCTCGCACTACTTTGAATGCGTTATTGATTGGGTCATGGCCAGCTCGTAAACGGCGTGATTCCTGACGAGTTGTGAGATCCTAACATAAACGATTGATAGAAATGCGCAGAAAAAAAGTGCGCCAAGAATTTTCGCGCGGATATCAGGACGTTCATCGGGTGGGAAACACTCCCTATCACTTCCACTGATACATGGGTCGTTGCACCTCAGCCGCGGTTTCCACTGCGACGATTGTGTCGGCTTGATCCATGACTTTATACTGTTCCGTGTCAGTAACCCGAATGTGCTGTACATTATCTAAGTACTTTTAGCTTGCGTACAAAATATAGCACTGATCTCGATGCTCGAAAAATGATAGGTATTTATCAATTTTACGCACAGCTGACTCGCTTTACGTTTAACTGCGCTTGACATTAATATTTTAAGACGACAAAATCTATACACTCATGTGAGCTTTGCTTCGAGAGCGCAAAGTGCTGACTGCATAATTAATGCCGTATGGGAGGTCGAGATCAATTACTTGCCATTAAATGAGCAGCAACAATCCACGAAAGGAAGCAAAAAAAATCCAAACATGTTATAAACGACAGTGGAAATGCTGCTAAAGCATCAGCTCGCGTCTGCAAGTGCGAATGACTCAGATATAATAAGCTTACACATGCCCCGTACCGCCTGACGACCAACGAAACGCTGGATCTTCCATGTCTCGGCAAGACGACAATGGGTCGCTAACGGCACATGCGCAAGTACCGTCACCGATGGGTGGTGTAGCGTTTCGAAACGTTACGTGTAAGGTATACTACAGTTCAGTCAGCGCGTATAATTTGTCAACACGTAGGCACAGTTGCTCATTGTATCGCTTGTGCCACGCGGCAAATCAAACCACCGATGTACTGCCAAACGCCGTGCAGGACTTGCCGTGAACTTCTAACGCTATATTATAGGCCTAATGCTCTAATGGAGCTTTAAATGCTATTTGAAAGCTTCATCTGCAAACCCCCGCAACAATCACGGCCGTTGCTTAACTAATGAGTAACGACTAAAAGTGCTATACGGCAACCACTGCTATTTTAGGTTGATTTCCATATTACGAACGTGAGTAAGGGCGATTTGCAAAAAATTTGGCTTGGATTTTTGCAAAGAAAAAGTGGGACGGCGACAAAACCGTCGCGTCAAATCTGTGTGTTTTTTCAAAAAAAAGCAGCTATTTTAAATCTTAACATTTAAGACCAGTTTACACCAAGAGGATATTGTGTATGGAAAAGCCGCGGTTGTGCTCAGCGACGAGGCCGATTTTTGACACCGGCTGTTGTGCTTCCCTCTCACCCTCCTCCTCTCTCGCTCACACGGCAATCCGCTTGCGTTAGAGCAGACCCCATGGACCACGTCGAGTCGTGTAGCATCCGCGTCATCGACTTGGACGACGGCTCAGTGCGCACGATTTCGTGGGACGCGAACGTACCGGATCAGGTCTTTGAAAGCCTCATTGAAACGCAGCTCCGGGCGCAGTTTGGCGTGTCGGACGAGGCGTGGGTCGACCTCATTGATACGGCCAACTCGAGTCTCGTGCACATTACGAAAGACGTGTTGAGCACGATGAAAGACTCGTTATGTCTCTGTCTCTCGCCGAAAACCGAAGCGCTGGCGCCCATGAAGACGAGCGAGGTGTTTGAGGTTGTGTTTCAAGACCGGTCGCTAGGCATGACGATCCGGGAAGTGAATGAAAGTGTGATTGTCAATCACTTTAAACGCCAACCGAACGGTGCGCTCGGCGAGGCCGAAGCCAGTGGACGGATCCAGCCCAACGACGTCATTTACAAGGTCAATGGCGCAAGGACTGTCGGGCGCAGCTACGACAATGTCGTTCAGATGCTCCAGTCGCTCACGCGGCCATTGTGTATCCAATTCTTTCGTCCGTTTCGCCGCGACGGGTTGTTTGCAGTTGAATTTCGAGGCGCGAGTCTCAACATGACGGTCACGACCGACGATGTGAATGTCGTGGTCAAGGACTTGCCCATGGCCCACCCCAACATTGTAGGCTACGCTGAAGCGCATGGCGTCCGCATCTCGGACGTCGTGCATGCCGTCGACGGCGACGTGATCAATGGCCTCGAGTATAACCGTGCGATTAGCTTACTCAGTCGCAGTACTCGGCCCATGGTCGTCGTCTTTGCGCGATCAAAGAGCATGCCCCCAACGCCGGGGCGAGCCGTGAATGCCATGACCAACCGCTTTTCGTTCGCATCGACGGTCGCACCGTCGCCTCGATTGAGCAACGTCGACAGTTTTGGATCACGTCGTGGCTCGGCGGCGTCCATGATGAGTGGCGTTGACGGCGAGAATATGCTGGTGGAAGAGATGCTCGAGTTTTGCGACGGATTGGGGACCGATGGCGCGTTAACCCAAAAAGAAGTGGATCTGTTGAAGGATATGGTGCTTGCGATGCGACCAGACGTGTGTTGTGCTATCAAGCGAAAGAACAACAATGCCCTCGTGGCCCTCGTGCGATCTCCGTTCATGCGGCTGTGGGATAATCTACTCAAGACTCGAGAGTGCATTTTACTGGCGGCCCCGTGTCGCTCAAGCGCAAGAAACGGTTCCATCTCTTGCTCACGAACCACGAACGGCTTTTGTTTGTCAATAAAGACACGAATTTATTAGAGGACGAGATTATGTGCTCCCAGATTGTCACTGTGAGCTCGCGGTCCAAGTACCAAGAGCTCACGATTTCCACAAGCAAGACCGACTACGTCTTGATTGATAACTTTATTGGACCTGTCATTTGGGTGCGTGCTATTTTGCCTTTTACGTGCACACAAGGGATGCTCAAGGTGGCAAGCAGCAGGCGCTTTCTTGTCTCCAAGAAGCGGTATTTCGTGCTGCGCGGCAATCGTCTCACAGGCTACAAAAAGGAGAGCTTGATTCATCAAGTTGGCGCAAAGAGCAGCACCATTTCGCTAGCCGATGCTAAAATTGACATTTCGACCCACGCAACCTCTCAATCAGCATCACGACGCCCGAGTTTAGTCAGGCTGGTAAGAAGCTCATTCTCACAGCAACGTCGACGCGAGAGTTTAACAAGTGGACGTCGGCATTGATGGCTTTGCAAGTGGGATCTTCAACGCCCGCGGCTTGAGAGACACGAGGCTGTTTATTTGACTTGAGAAACACGAGGCGTTTGTGTTTTAACCAACGAGGTGCAGCGGTGAAGACGCTCTGCGTGGAAGATACTTTATGAAGTGGTAGTAAACGCAGGAAATTATAGGAAACAGTGGAGTGGCTACGATGAACGTATCGCGATGCAGCGAATGAAACTGAAGGCACAAGATCGTGCTGTGCGTACAACATGTAGGGCAAAGAATTGCAAATGAATTGAAGTCGGGATGAAGCAAATTCCATGCGAAGCTTATCGTATTGTTCTCTGTGTCCAAAACAAGTCCTGGTCTTTCCTGTACACTGCGAGATCAGCAGCTAGTGTTTGAAACTCCTCGATTGGAGTCACATAGGCCCAAATTTGGTAGAACCTCAGCTTGCTCTGCACAGCTGAGAGTTTTTTCATCGCTGTCTTTGTCTCTCTTTTCATCTGTTTATCGGTCTCTTTGCAACTCTTTAGATCTTGCTGATACCGCTGCAATAATGTACGCATGTCGCTCAAGGCATCAAGTAGAAACACCTCTGTGCGTAAGATCTGCTGTGTGTCTTGGATTGCTAGCACATTTGCAGCAACCCGCTGTCGACTGTTTCTCCAGACAAGCCAAGCAAACGTGCTCCAAAGTTTCGTAGCGCGCGTCCTCATTGAGGACACGACAAAGGTCCAACAACATGAAGGCCGCCTCTGCTGGATCTTGCGTGTAGTCACCGTTAAACACGCGAAGCACTAACGCGTATGCTGACAGCATTTCCACCAAATTATACCGCAGCAGTGGCGACGGCTGCCCCCCAGTAGGTAGTAGCGCGCTCATACTCTGCGGCATTTTCTTCGCGTCACTGTTCGTAAAGAGCCCAATGGGATACAACACTAAAGGCTCTTCCACAGCTTCGTCCACGTGGTGGTTGCTGTCAATACTCTCAAGTATCAATTGACAGCGTCTTAACGATGTTCCGCTTCGGTACTTGCGTTCACTCATTTGCCACCACGGCACCCAAAGCTCCACGAGTTTGCTCAGTCTCCCATCGGCCACTTCGCTCAAAAACTTTCTCTTTTCTTCTTCACTTAAACTATCGATAGTAAGCTGTCCTGACTTGTCTAGAAGAGCTAGCTCTTGCATCCTCTGCATCAGCGCTTCCGTATCGTCGGCTTCGTCCACCAACTGCTGTTGCTCGTCCTGAAACACTCGCACTCGCTTCAGCAGCTCTTGCATGTTCTGTTGCTGCTTCCTGTCCTCATTTCCTCCTTTATTCAACGAACCTTTTAGTTCACTGCGTACGTGGCTTTCAAAGAACTGCTCTGTACAGCCTTCGCCATGGGAACGATAGCACTGCACACTACAATACGGAGTGTTGCAGCGCGGACACGTATATCTCGCTCCTTGCGTCGTGCACACGTGACACACTCGAGAGAGCGACGCATTACATATCAATGGACCTTCATCAAGTTGTGGCGAGGCTTTAACGATACTAGAGGGCTTCACTGACGTCCGCAGAGTGCCCAGCCGGATCGGCAGGCGCTTCATTAGGAATTCGAGCGTGTGGTGACAGATGGAGATAATTTAACCAATCAAAACCAATTTATTTTCGGTGCGCGTAATTTATCCACTCCTTTTAATTACCACGATGCTCGGAAGGGGCAATACCAGACGGTGAGCCTACGCTTCCGAGCGTCTAGGATGACAAAACACGTATGAAACCGCGACGGAGAGGCTTGGAAAAGCGCGTCCCCACTTACTCGATACACGCGCGACGTGATCTCAATGTCTCGAGTGTCGTACGCATCGGCGTTGCTCTTCTTTACCGACACGAGTGCGCGATACAGCGTGCGCGTCATGTCTTCGTAAGCTTGGACTCGTACATCCGCTTGACGTAAGGCCCCGCCTCCAATCACGAGTGCAAAAAAGAGTTGAAAGATGAACTCTTGTTGCTCCTCGGTCGAAAACACGTCGCAATTGTCCGAGTCTGGATTCGCCCTCATCTCGGTGAGCAGATCCCCGCTCTGCAGCCGTCAAAATCTTCGTCCATACAGCCGCGCACACTGCCATCCGTGGCCACAATTCCGGCTGACTCTAGCTTTTCAAAGAAAGCCATGCTCGTTACACTCACGTGCAATCGCTCAACATTCAATGCAGAGGCGTTGCCTGGTTTAGATGGGGTCTCTTTCAATGTGAAGCTCCCGAGGTGTGCAGGAAGCTTTTACAGTGCAATATGATGAGCTCGACATCAAGTCATTGGTTCTCAATTCGACAAGTGTGTACGCACCGGCAGAATCTGGTGGACATTATCGGCTTGAAAGAACTCCGCGATTAGTGCTTCATCCGCTTCGACAGGCAATTGTCGGTGCACGAGAAACCGGTGCAAATGCAGCGTGTCGCTCAAATGCCATTGGAGCAACTTTTGTCGGATCTCGTAGTTGTGTAGTACTGGAAGCGCGTGTGGAAGATGCTCGAACAAAGTGCTTGGCGACGTAATGGGGTCAAGAGTAGGCGGTGCGCCATCTCTGCAATCCATTTTCAAGGATTCTTTGACATTACCAAGCGTCGCACGATTTCATGGTATTTTTTCAAAATAAATTACAGACACAATCTTTTGTCACTAAAGTATAGACACATTTTTTTGTCACTTAAGGCGTAGTATTCTGTCCTCTCCCCACTACCGTTGTCGACAGATTATCCTTCGCAACGATGAAGCGTGGACGTGTTGACGTGGGCGTATCTAAGGATCAGTATGAGGCAACTCTGGCTGCCCCAGCCAACTCCAACAGCGAGGACGATAGGTTTCCTCGTGCCTCAAACCAGGTGCTAAAGGCACGCAAGATTGTGACGGCCACGTCAACCACACGAGCGCAGGAAGCCGCGCGCCAGCTCGCAGCGCTTAACCGCGCCTTTGTGACGACTCTCAAGGCACAATGGACGTACAACAAGGTTGACAGCTGGGAACAAAACATGAAAGAGTATCTGATGTACGTGCGCGAGATCCATGCAAAGTTTGGTCCCGACTTTGGCCACCTGCTGACTTTTGGCAGCGGGGACTGTGGTCAGCTCGGCCACGGCGTGGAAAGCGACAGCGATCTCATGACGAGATTCCCACGCGTCGTCCGTCCATTGGCCACGCTCCAGATCGTTCGTGTCGCCTGTGGTGGCCTCCACTCCGCTGCAATCACAGCAAGTGGCGAGGTCTACACGTGGGGCTGCGATGACGATGGAGCACTGGGCCGCGACGGCGATGAGAACGTACCTACTAGGGTGAAAGGCTTTGGATCGCAGCGGGACACGGCCATTCAGATTGTAGGCGGCGACTGCCACACGGCCGTAGTGACGCTCAGTGGCAAAGTCTATACGTGGGGCTGTTACCGGGACAAGGAGGGCAAACAGTGGTGCGACGCACGGTCGTCCAAGGACGCGTTCAAGCAGAAACAGACGGCGCCATATTGGATCAAGGCTCTTGAGAACGTTGCCGACGTGCGCTGTGGTAGCTCGTTCAACCTCGTGCGGACCAATGACGGCCGTGTCTACTCGTGGGGACTGGGCGAAATGGGCCAGCTTGGCCGTCAGGTAGAGGCTGAAATGAAGGACACTAAAGGGGACTACAAGGTGGAGATGGTGTACAGAGATCATTTGCAGCCAAAGCTCGTGACGCTTGGAAAAGAGCCGTTACCGGCGGTCAAGGCCATTGGTTGTGGCTCGTACCACAGTCTGTTTGCTCTAAGCGCGAAGGGATATCTGTACACGTGTGGTCTCAACAATTATGGCCAACTAGGGATTGGTGGCACTGAGAATTGTACCGAGCTGCAGCTTGTCGAGGAGCTTAGCTCTACGAACGTTGCGTTCGTGGACGGAGGCACGCACCATTCGATCATCTTAACGAACGACGGTGATGTCTACACGTTTGGTCGTGCCGACTCTGGTCAGCTCGGTGTGCTCGAGCACTGCAGCACTGGTGAGTTTAAAGATTGTCCGCAGAAGGTGACGATACCAACACCCAAGAATGGAGGCTCAAGCGTGGTGCGCATGGTTGCGTCAGGTTCAAATCACGTCCTTGCGCTCACCGAGAGCAACGCAATCTTTTCGTGGGGATACGGCGACATGCTTGCACTCGGCAATGGAGTAGATCGTGATGAAAATAAACCGCGTCAACTGGATTGGTCAAAAGCTACATTGGGCAAGGACAAAGAAGGAAGGGAGGAGCAGTTTGGCAAGGCAGAGATCCTTCAGGTCGAAGCGGGTGGGCAGCATAGCGCCGTGCTAGCTCGGAGTACTGAAGAGAAATAGAGGTTTTGCTTTGATAATTCGTGCGTTATTCAAGCTCAAAAAAGTGACTAACTATAGTAGCTACGCGTATCAACAGATGCTTCAAACCTGTGCACCTGATCGTTAAGCGGCAAATATTAAAGCAAATTTACTCTGCGCGTTGCTGGAAAACACTGCATTCGTAGACACTTTCAAGGACTTAGGAAAGCAATAGCCCCAGCGATAGCATGCCAAGGGCTGCCAGCACAACGACGTGTTGCAGCGAAGCGAAATGAACGGCAGCTGCCCCATTGGTGTAGCGGCGCTTGGTGGCAAAAGCGCCCGAGCCACTCAACGATCACGATTCGAGCGGTTTTCGACGCTTGATCGGTGCCGGAGTCGACGTCGTCGTATCACACGTCACCACAAAAAGATCAAGACTCGATTGCAGCGTCATGTTTCGTTCATCAAAAGTCACGTCGCAAGTCGGCAAATCCAAATCGTCCATGATGCCAATCATCGCTTGACAAGCTCTCGACTTGCACAGCGCAGACTGCTGCGTCGTCGACAAGCTTTCTCGAGGAGGCACGAGGAAATCCACCTTGCTATCTCGACGGCATTTCGTCACTTGGCCATCTACTTCATGGAAGACGCCCAAGTCTCTTGCAATGCACGGTTTCGCGTGGATGAAAGTCGATCCACCGATCGTCGCTAGCAGCACCGAGAAAATCGTCAATGGAGTCATGCGCATCGCGTGCAGAGAGCACTGTCGATTGAAAAGAAAGTGGATGTCGTGGCACTCGAATTACCCACGCATGGGTCTATCTCCATCCATCTGCAGCTCAACCACGTCAGCCAGTCAACGTTCGGAACCGGACAAAAAGCGCCAGAGGTTTTTCAAGAAACCCGAGACAGAGCGTTTCTCGTCCTTAGGAGCGTGACGATTGTTTGCACGGCAGTTCCGACACGTGAGATGCAGACACGTCTCGAGGATTTCCGGGCGACGCCCTTTCCTTCGCTTAAAGTTCCGAGTCGGCTCTTCTTGCATCAGATCGGAATACTGGGACGACGACTTCCGAGAAATGCCCTCATTTGCACGGCGCAAAGTCGCCATTGAAACGGGGTAGATTTCCGCCACTTTGGTGGACAAGAGCAGTTCTTCCTTCTCATGCATCAGAAAGACATGCTGTTCTTGCAACGTCTCGCACTTGTGACGCAAGTCCTCTATCGTAGCTTGCGCGACTCGACCCGAAGTTTCAAGCTCGTCATTTGCTTGTTCCAATCGTTGGATTTGCCACTTCATGTCCCGAACTTGCGTCTGTAACACGTGCTCGCGGCACTGGGCGGATTGCAACGCGTCGTTAAGTTCCTTCGACTTCGTATCGACACTTGTTTTGTCTCGTTCAAGCTGAAGCGCCATGGCTTCAATCTGGTGCGTCTTCTCTTCAAACCGTTCCAGCTCCATCTCAAGCTCGCGCTCGTACTCGCAACTCGACTTGATGTACTCGTCGTGCGTGCGTTGGAGTTGCAGGAACTCGGTGGACTTGAGAGCCAAGAGTTGCGCTACGGTTTCAATGTTCATGTCGACTTTGATCGTCTCGGTAAGCTCATGAGGAGCCTCGACACTACATTGCCGAGTTGGAGTTGGCAACATGGCCATTGTATGTGCCGTCGCCATGATAATGCAGAGCGAATGGAATGAAATCTCTTGTCGCTGTCATCCTGTTCCGACCGGAAGATCCATATTTAAATTAATGGGCTGAGGTAAGACCCGTGGACGTTAATGCGACGACGCGTTTAAAGGTGTCCCCTAATTGAAACTCTATTTTAACGCTCTATCGAGGATAAGCTACCCCGTCGTCTCCCTTGCGTGTCTTGCGTCCTTCCATTCAAAGAAGCGATGGGTCATTTCGACGCCCAGAAATAGCGAGCCGTTGGCTGGAAACGCACGCAATACGGCAGCCGACCATCCGCGGTAGAAACCGTGGAGTCCGAGCTCTGCGTTGACGGCACGAAACGCTTGGCGCAGGGAAAGAGGTGAGGGGGAGCTGGCCGTCTGCATTCGTGACTTGAGCACGTCGACTGGAAACATGATGCCCCAGCTCGTGGCCCCTGCGAGGCCACCGCTGGCAAGCACAGCGACCGGATGCAAGTCGTTCTTGGACTCTTTTCCTAGTAGCTTGACCATGCCTGACGTGAAGGCTTTGTACGATCCGAAGAAGAAGAAGCTAAAGGGCACGTCGCGCAGGAGCAGGGCACTGTAACCTCGGAATAAACCTTTGATCCCGTCTTCCTTTCCTACCTTGAGCAAACAGTCCAATGGGCCGTGGTAATCTATAGAGGCACAAGGCGATTAATAGTGCGGTGTACTATTGTCCTTGGCATCACGTACGTCCTTGGTTTATATGGCCGCGCTGGAACTGCAGCTTGCATTTAATGTTCTCGGGTACGGTAATCGCCTGTAGCGCAGAGCACTCGTTTCAACACAAGTAGAGATGGCCCCTTGAGAACGAGCGTACCGTGGCGGAGAAACAGCCTGCAAAGGCCCCCAGACAGGCCTCGTCGAGTGTCGAGAGCGGATCCTTGCTCTCGCGTGGCGTGGCGTGCATTGAGAGGATCGTGCGCTTTGCAAAGCCATTGGCACTGAACAAGACTGCGTTTTCAATGATCGAGCTCGAGAGGGCTGGCACGGCGCCCTTCCACAGCGCCAGCACGCCTTCCTCCGTCGCAATGCGGCGAGAGGCATCGACGACACCTTTGTACGCGTGCTTGGGAGTTTGTGTCTGGAGGCGCACCTTGACTACTTCAAAGGGGAGGCCGGCGTACACGCAGCAAAAGGCCCCGACGACGCCTGAGAACGTCTCGCGAGGGTCCAGCATTGTCTTGTCAGACTTGAAGTGGGTTGCCTCCCCATCCCGTGTCTCGATCTCGATCGCAAGTACACGTTACCCAGTTTCTTAATGTGTGTCTGTGTGGTCTTTTGCACACGAAAAACATGCTGCAGCTCATGCGACCGCGACGGGTGGTCTCAAGGCTACAAGCCGGCCACGTCTTCGTCTTCCCT
Source organism: Plasmopara viticola (assembly GCA_001695595.3). Taxonomy (NCBI): domain Eukaryota; phylum Oomycota; class Peronosporomycetes; order Peronosporales; family Peronosporaceae; genus Plasmopara; species Plasmopara viticola. The sequence continues at coordinate 7,998 of MBPM02000229.1, read as the reverse complement.
CCTGCCACGCGATCTCTACGTACAGCGCGTGGTGGCACTCGTCGCCACAAAGACCATCTCGCGCGCATGGCCAAGCTCGAAGCATTGGCACACGAGGCGGAATGGGCGCGCGAGGCGCAGCGCCAGCGCGTGCTGGAAGCGCGCACTGCGCCTCCAGTCCTCCCCGCGTTTATTCGCGTGCGGGACTTGGCGAAAGCATTGCGGCAGCCACTGGACCAGGTGCTCAAGCGAACGGTGACGAGGACCAATCGTCGCTTCTACTTGAAGACCAAGAGCCATCCACGTGCCGAGTTCCAGAGCGTAAAACACATTGTATTACCCTTTCGTGTAGCTCGAGAAGTAGCTGAAAGCTTCAACATCGAAACAGCGTATGAAGACGTAGAACCGCACTTGTCAGACGTGATGACGCGTGATAGACAGGAGGGTCTTGGCCGGCGGCAGCCGGTGCTAGCCGTTCTGGGCCACGTAGATCACGGCAAGACGACGCTCTTGGATACGTTACGACAGCAGACAAAGACGGGAGTGGTTCGAGCGATTGCGCCGTACGAGAAGCACGGGATTACGCAGAAGATCAACGTGTGCGAGGCGGCAGTGACGCCAGAGGTGAAAGTGACGTTCTTGGACACGCCGGGTCATTTCCACTTTTTTCGCATGCGGTCGAATGCGGCCCAAGTCGCGGATGCCGTGTTGCTGATCGTCGCGGCCGATGAAGGCGTCTTGTTGCAGACAGAGGAGTCGATTGGTGCCATTGAAGACGCCCAGTTGCCGGCCATCCTGTGTATCAACAAGGTCGATGTGCTACAAGACAGCGGCGAACAGGTCGCAAAGGTGGTAGAGGACTTGCGTTCGTTTGTCGCGCTGCAACACAGCCCCGTGGTCGTGATCTCTGGCAAGACGGGCGCCGGGCTCGACGAGTTGAAGCAGACGGTGGGAAAGCTCGTGACGACACTGGCCAACGAACGCAAGCTCGACGCGCTTGTTGGATCCGAGACGGACGCGGAAGGTCTTGTGCTTGAAAGCGTGGCGTGCACTGGGCGCGGAACCGTCTTGCGTGTGCTGATCAAGCACGGCAAAGTGAAGGCGAAACAGCACTTTGTGGCTGGCATGATCCACGGCGTGGTCCGGACAATGCGCGACGCGGACGGCCGGCAGGTTGAGCGCGCTTTGCCGGGAACAGTTGTGGACATTACGTACGCGAACAGGTCCAAGAACGTGGACGCACCGAATGAGCACGGCTTTTTTGTGCTGACTGAAGCTAGAGCGAAGCAGGTGATTGAGCAGAGGTACGTACGTTTCACGAATGAAGCCACGGGATGACTGATTCTAGCTGTGGAACAGGGAGCTTGCGCTCGAATTGCATGGTTGTCTTCTCTCGGACGAAGTGGAGGCTTCCAATCCGTCTGAGGCTGAGACCTCGACCACAGGTACTGCTGCCTTGCCCGAAAAGACTCGAAATGACGGAGAAACTGTAGCAAAGGACGGTGACGACGGCATTGATGAGGAAAGTTTGATTGAAACCAAGTCTATTATCGTGAAAGCGGACGGTGCAGGCTCGCTTACCAGCATTCAGGACACTGTGGACGAGATGGGTGGCATTTCAGTAAGAAGGAGGCTAGTTGACTTTTATCCTTGGAGTTGATTGATGATCTAACGTGCGGCGTGGACACAGACAGTGAGGCTGGGCATTGGAAATGTATCCGTCAACGACATTGACGTTGCAATCAATGGCAAGTGCCCAATCTTTGGGTTTAACGTGAAGCTACGTTCCCGCGAAGCAAAGTTGGCTGCAAAGAAAGGAGTTCGGGTCATTCTGCGCTCTACCGTGCACGAAGTTATTGAAGAGATCGTTGCGTTCGATCAGATAGGTAGCGAAGACGCTTTATGCAATAAGTGACTCAAAGGACTTTATTTGACGCATATCGAGATCGCGGTTTGTATCTTGAAAGTGTCGTTGTCTGTTTCTAGAATGTGGGGGAAGAGATAGGTTGCGGTTAGAATGTGCAGGGCTCTGCGGTCCATTCTTCAGCTTACAAGACAAGAAGCAAGAAGAGCAACGCTAAACGAGTATTTGTGAGTACATGGCACCCGACGATGTCACAGGCTTTACGTCAACCTCGCGCTGAGGCAAACGAGCGCTCTAGTTGTCGACCCGTTCACTAAGTCAGCCTATTTGCAGCTAGCAGAAGTAGCAACGTGTCGATGGCTGACGTTTTCGCATTGATTCTCAGTGTCCCAGCCTTCCGTTCAGCTAAAGGCTCGCAATTAGAGATACGGTCATGTCAGTATCTTTTGGAGAATCCGCCAACAATACCAGACAAAGTTGTTGCCAAGCCGAGTGGTCAATGCGCGTATGGATCGGGTACCCTTTACATGCCTAAAGTCGACACTTCTGTCAACCACGTCAAACACTTTATCGCATTCTTCTCATGTGGCTGGCTGAAGTAATTTTGGCAGCTTCCAATAGACTAGAATCGCAAGAAAACTACACTTTCATGGTATACAAAGGAGGACTACAGGCCTCACGCGTTCCAATGATTAATCGCATTTTAATGACAGCTTCGTTCTTTAAAGCTGACCTGAAGCAGCTACTGTGAGTTTGCGTAGGTCAATGCCCCGCTTTACAAGACGAAAGCATTCGCCAAGTGGCAAAGAAAGCGGTTGTAGACTGGAATCGTGTCAGCGCTGATATAGTTTTCTACTGCGTCTTACAACTACCAAAGACGACGCCGTCAAGCGCCAAGAGCTCTTCTTATGGAGTCCAAGCCACGTGCGCTCGACGGGTCAAGCACTGTACAGCTTAGCCTCGACATGATGCTATCAAATTGACCGTGCCGTCTTGGTGCCAAGAATGCAGCGCATGTTGAATTGGGACCCTAGTGCGTCATCAATAAGCCGATCTAACACCCGTTCAGTCAGCGCACGAAAAGACTCGCCTTTCAGCTGCGGTCCCACGTGATCAACGCCTTTGTCAACTTCGAGACAGTTGGCGTACGCGACAACGTGGAGTTATGATCCAGTTTAGAGTTAAAGAGTCTACATATTTTCCTGTTCGCGTGCTATCCCATTACAACACATGCGTCTTGTACTGGATCAAATCAACAAGACTCGTTGTGGCTGAGCACGACTACAAGGACAAGACGTCCCTGGATCATCTCTCTACATTTACAGCTTTATCGCGACTCAACGTACAATTACGGACGATCGTATTGCTCATGTGCGTCACAGCGCTGGACTATATCTTGTTCACCACCTCGTTGACTGTGGAGAGGGATCCAAAGACTGTGAGCAAAGGGTAGTCAGTAGGTCTCGATCCACGTGCGTGTCATAATAACAACTCAGACCATCAATAAGGCAAAGGACTGTTTGATCTTTCTCGAATCGGTGTTCACGAATCGAGACACTAACCTATATTAGATGCTAATTGAGCCGAGCTGGTGCAAAAAGGCTTCTGGGTTACACAACTCTGTGCAGCCATACCAGATCGAGCGCGGTGGTTGCTGGCCCTTGGCGTACGCCATCAAATTATGGTATTCATTGTAATTGCCGCCACCAATCATAAACACCATCACTTCACGAAAAGGAGAGCGCTGTCGTGGCACGTCCCCATTGGCTTTGATCTACATCACCAGTGAGAGCAAGCGCAGTCAAAGGCTTTCATGGTCAATTGCTGCCCACTCACTATCAACACGTACCTTTGGGTCTAAATACAAAAACCGATCGTCCTCGGTGTTTGGCTTTAGTTCACAAATGGCGTCCGTGACACGCGTCACGTGCAGTTTCTTGTTTTCCGGCAAAAAGTTTTTAAAACTGGCGGCAGCCTGAGCTAAAAAGCCTTGCGCAAGCCCTTTGAATTTGCTCATATTGACACCACCGTCAGGTCCAGCACCACCATCAGTGTGCAAACTCGCGCCAACGCTCGCCCGTCGCTGAAAAGCCGAGTGTTTGCGAAGGAATCGCCACGCTGGCATGTAGGCCTCGGGCTGCTCGACCGCTGCAGCGCATTGCTGGTAAGCGTGCTCAAGCTCGGCCAATTCGGCACCACTGGCGTCACTGGACAGAAAGTAGATGATCAACAAGCGCATTTTATCGGCCAAAGTCCCCATTTGAGTGCTTGCCAACAATTGCACCACGTCAGCCTTGTCCACGTGCAAGCCGTCAATGAGTCTCTGTTCCAGCATTGAATACGATGGAATATGGCGCTTCGTCACTCCTTCAAAGGCAGCATGAAAGATGTTTGTATGCACTTCGAGCATCTTCTTCTTCTCGACAAGAGCCGGGAGAGTATCCACGGTCGCAACGAGATCCTTGGTACCATTGAGCAATGCCGTATTGCCACCCGTCTGGGCTCGAATCTCTTCTTCTTTTCGTGTCACCACTTTCATTTCTTCTTCATTCGCATCAATCGCATCGGGAAACAGGCTACCAGCATGCACTTGAAAAAATGGGTCACTTGTCACGTCCAAGTCGTACGTGCGTTCTGTGACGCGTCCATCGTTGCCACTGCCATCGGTACCCACGGCCTTCACCTTCACCTTGACGCGATTCATTTGAATGGACAAGATATCATCCACGAGGGCCTGGTATGTCGATGGATGATACAATCCCGAAGCAATATCTTCATTACGGTCCAGAATGATCAGCAGCGGACGCTACACAATAGGCACACAAGAGTGAGCAACGCGTAAAGAGCTTCCATTCGCGTCTCGAGTACCTGAAACGTCGAGGTATTTTCAGGAAACACACCATTCCGTACATTCTATTGATGGAGCGAGGAAATGGAGCACAGCTCACGTTAGCTATATCGGTAGTTGCAAAAGAAGCCAAAACTCCCATTCCTACCAGGTGGTCGCGAATTAGTGAACAAAGTTGTTCGGCGACCATTCTCGAAGGTCCATCATTGGTGGGACACCGAATGACGGGGACGTTTCCCATTGTCACTAGCACGGAAAAGAGGCCAGTGACAATCGTATGGATCGTGTCTTCAATCTGCACATCCGCGACCGTCGGGTCATTGTACGCGCGGTAGCTATCGGACAGATTTAACGAGAAGAGACTGGGTTCCAACGACACGAAATTCGTATACTGGTCGTATACCTTGGCAATCTACAGGCAAAAAAACCGATGACAATACCGAGGGTGACCAGTCCTGGGACTTGCCCGACGTACCATACTGGTACACCCAGCTTCTACCGAAGCCCGAGCTAGATATTCGAGCAAGTCGCGACTCAATGGAGAGGCGAAATTCAAGTGCACGGCGCTGTAGAGTTCTTTAGCACAGTCGACGACAATGCGCTCGAGGTTCGCGCGCGTAGGCTCTACAAAGTAAATGGCACATCAGGAATTGCGTCCCGTTCCGTGTCTAAGAGCATGTGGAGCGTCACGCCTTTTTTACGAAGCTCGTGCAGTTTGAGGATTGGGGAGATGATGTCGCGGCAACATCGATCGTAAACGAGGACTTTCCACTGATCACCCCAGCGCTCGCTGCACATATAAGCGACAATTTTGAGGTGAGACGAAGAGTACGAGAGCGGTCGATGTGTTTATTGCGAGTCGTACACAGAGTCCTGAGTCGCATCGGCAAAGCTGCTGGCGCTCTCTGAATTAAAATCCAGCATGCGCAGCAAGTTTTCTACAGAAAAGCAAGAAAGTATGGTAGTTAGAGAGAGACAATAGTGAAGAGAAGATTTATTGTGACGAGATACTACCTCGCTGCTTCTCTTGGAGGGACAGCGTCGCCGCCTGGGTCATCATCACGGACACGAAGGGAATCAATTATAAGAAAAGGATTTTTACAGGAGGTACTTTATTTATTGCGCTACCGGTATAAAAAGGAATTCGATCGGTGGCATTGATAAAGATACCGGCTGAGCAATCGGTAGAGCTTTGCATAGGTCGGACCCATTTCTGGGACCGGGCTACACACTTTTCGTGTAGGCATACCTTTAGGTCCCGAGTCAAGCTAAATACTCGGTTATAACAAAAAGAAGTAGACGTTGTCGCTATATTGTAACCAATATAAAGCTTTTGCCACAGGAAATTTTTCTCTCATGCAATGCAATCATTTATCTTTTCCTCCATATCTTGGATTCAGTTGTTCTTGAGCAAACACCTAACACCACACGAATCGTCTATGAATTCAAGTGCTTACGCATTTGCGAGGACATCCGCCCTCTCATATAATCTATGTCTTGCGATTATTGTCGCTCTATACTACACTTTTGCAACGTCAATGATTTTTTAGAAAACATGTTTACCTCATGAGCCTTTTTAAATTTAGAATCTCAAGTAACGTCATGAGTTTTTGTAATTGTGCGAATTGAATGTTGCACCTGACACCCGAGCGATCACAGCGCCAGGAAAAACCTGCGCTACTTGAATGCTTGTCTACTTTACTCTCCTTTCCGGCAACTTCCATTTGGATTGTATATGTATATGATACACATACAATTCAAATGGAAGTTGCTGGAAAGGAGAGTAAAGTGGACAAGCATACAAATCCAAAAAATATGGCTGCTCTGCCAACCCACAGATGGCTTCTATATTTAGTGGGATACTGAGGTTTGTCAATTCTCAGAAAATTCTGCAACCTCCCGTGCGTTATCTCTTCCCCACGCTTCAGAATTAAAACCGCAAAGGATGCGGGAAGAGTATAAGAGTGAGCGATCACAACCTAAAAAGGTCATTGACGCTTAAAGTAATTTGAACCGGTGGGCTTGGAATCAAAGAACAGGGATTTAGATGATGTGGTCCTTGAAAATTAATACTACTCGTCGTAGTGGAGGCCAATGGAAGTGAAGAAGGCAAAGCAGATACGTAAACGAATTTGTGAAATCGAGAGCATAAGAAACCGAATGAATGGAGACAAAAAAGGCAGACTACAAAAATTATCGAAATTAAAAAAGCTTATATTCGCTTCGAGCCCATGTCGAGCCTTTAGGTTGGCTACCACAAGATTGCGCAAGAATTGATGTAGCTGCAAATTATGTAGCGAGCTATCAAGAATTTCTACAAAGTTCGTGTTGCAACTGACTATGTAACTTTTCACAGAGTTGTGTAAAACCTTATTGATAAAGAGCGCCCTGAGATTCATGCAAACATCACCTTTCTGAGCGAAATAAAGGCACGGCGCTGACTAATTAATGAGAATACATCATAAACTACATGAAAAGGTCAATCGACATTTCAGTGCGTTAAACAAATGGTTCAAAAAGTCATTGTTTAGTGAGCCAAAAACGCACGTTATCGCGGTAAAAGTTTGCTCTTTGTAAACAGGTCAGATCCCCTCGCAAATCTTAGTGAAAGAGGTGATCTTACGACTGAAATTGGATGGCATGAGATGGGGTGGCTTATATACAGAAATTGCTGGAAAATTCTTGTGGAACGAGACCATAAATGCACATTCATTACAATTTCACTGTTACCGGTCCTAGGCATACGGGTGTATAATATTACCTTTGGTTCACGTGGTGCGGCCGCTGCAAGATTGCTACAAGCACTATATTGCTACATTGAAGCAGACTAATACACGACATTTACGGTGAATGTTTTTCCTACATCGTGGAAAAGAGCACTTCGATATACGCAAGCAGGCATAATCATGTGGGGCGCATACTCGTGTGATGCCGTCACCAGGATCAAGACCAGAATTATGCGAAGTAGGATAGGGTCTTCTCATTTTAGGAGCTCATGAGAGTGTTAGGCCTTTCTTCAGTAAGATTGCTCGGACGTCAAAGGCACTTTAAAGTATGGTGATCAGCGTTTCGACGACAACGGCTCTAGCATTTACAGTACAAAAAAATAAGATATTGTACAGCTATCAAAACCCACAGACCGCGATAAGCTGTATCTAGTAAGGAGGCTGACAGCTATCCAATAAATTTATGAGACTAGGTTCCGTATCCCGCATTCTACTATTAAGCGTTTCTCGTCAGTAAGGTGCTCAGTCCCCTAATTGTCTCAAACCTTTTTATAGAGTTTGCAAATTGCTGACTGGTGCTT
>MBPM02000228.1:0-55233 GCA_001695595.3 Plasmopara viticola | reverse complement strand
AACTAAGAGAATACTGCTCCATTTGAAGCGCCGATTTGTCCTACGGCCTCAGATACGTCAAATCTAGCTTCCTGGACAAGCAGAGACGCGTCTTAGCGTAACTTAGCGAAACTGCTCCATTTGAAGCGCCAATTCGTCTTACGGCATCAGATACGGCAAATCTAGCTTCCTGGACAAGCAGACACGCGTTCCAAGTGCCAACTTAGCTTTCTGCTCCATTTGAAGCGCCAATTCGTCCTACGGCCTCGGATACGTCAATCTAGCTTCCTGGACAAGCAGACACGCGTTCCAACGCAACTAAGCGAATCTGCTCCATTTGAAGCGCCGATTGCCCTACGGCCTCAGATACGTCAAATCTAGCTTCCTGGACAAGCAGACACGCATTCCAAGCGTAACGCTTCGAAACGCTCCCATTTGAAGCGCCATTCGTCCTACGGCCTCAGATACGTCAATCTAGCTTCCTAGACAAGCAGACACGCGTTCCGAGCGCAACTGCGATTACCGCTCCATTTGAAGCTCCGATTCGTCCTACTGCATTGGATACGTCAAATCTAGCTTCCAGCACAAGCAGACCGCGTTCCAAGCGCAACTAAGAATACTGCTCCATTTGAAGCGCCGATTTGTCCTACGGCCTCAGATACGTCAAATCTAGCTTCCTGGACAAGCAGAGACGCGTTCTTAGCGTAACTTAGCGAAACTGCTCCATTTGAAGCGCCGATTCGTCCTACGGCATCAGATACGCAAATCTAGCTTCCTGGACAAGCAGACACGCGTTCCAAGTGCAACTAGCGTTTTCTGCTCCATTTGAAGCGCCAATTCACCTACGGCCTCGGATACGTCATATCTAGCTTCCTGGACAAGCAGACACGCGTTCCAACGCAACTAAGCGAATTCTGCTCCATTTGAAGCGCCGATTTGCCCTACGGCCTCAGATACGTCAAATCTAGCTTCCTGGACAAGCAGACACGCATTCCAAGCGTAACGCATCGAACACCGCTCCGTTGAAGCGCCGATTCGTCCTACGGCCTCAGATACGTCAGATCTAGCTTCCTAGACAAGCAGACACGCGTTCCGAGCGCAACCTCGCGATTACCGCTCCATTTGAAGCCCGATTCGTCCTACTGCATTGGATACGTCAAATCTAGCTTCCAGACAAGCAGACCGCGTTCCAAGCGCAACTAAGAGAATACTGCTCCATTTGAAGCGCCGATTTGTCCTACGGCCTCAGATACGTCAAATCTAGCTTCCTGGACAAGCAGACGCGTTCTTAGCGTAACTTAGCGAAAACTGCTCCATTTGAAGCGCCAATTCGTCTACGGCATCAGATAGGCAAATCTAGCTTCCTGGACAAGCAGACACGCGTTCCAAGTGCAACTTAGCGTTTTCTGCTCCATTTGAAGCGCCAATTCGTCCTACGGCCTCGGATACGTCATATCTAGCTTCCTGGACAAGCAGACACGCGTTCCAACGCAACTAAGCGAATTCTGCTCCATTTGAAGCGCCGATTTGCCCTACGGCCTTAGATACGTCAAATCTAGCTTCCTGGACAAGCAGACACGCATTCCAAGCGTAACGCATCGAACACCGCTCCGTTTGAAGCGCCGATTCGTCCTACGGCCTCAGATACGTCAAGATCTAGCTTCCTGGACAAGCAGACACGCGTTCCGAGCGCAACCTCGCGATTACCGCTCCATTTGAAGCTCCGATTCGTCCTACTGCATTGGATACGTCAAATCTAGCTTCCAGCACAAGCAGACCGCGTTCCAAGCGCAACTAAGAGAATTACTGCTCCATTTGAAGCGCCGATTTGTCCTACGGCCTCAGATACGTCAAATCTAGCTTCCTGGACAAGCAGAGACGCGTTCTTAGCGTAACTAGCGAAAACTGCTCCATTTGAAGCGCCAATTCCTTACGGCTCAGATACGTCAAATCTAGCTTCCTGGACAAGCAGACACGCGTTCCAAGTGAACTTAGCTTTTCTGCTCCATTTGAAGCGCCAATTCATCCTACGGCTCGGATACGTCAATCTAGCTTCCTGGACAAGCAGACACGCGTTCCAAACGCAACTAGCGAATTCTGCTCCATTTGAAGCGCCGATTTGCCCTACGGCCTAGATACGTCAAATCTAGCTTCCTGGACAAGCAGACACGCATTCCAAGCGTAACGCATCGAACACCGCTCCGTTTGAAGCGCCGATTGTCCTACGGCCTCAGATACGTCAATCTAGCTTCTAACAAGCAGACACGCGTTCCGAGCGCAACCTCGCGATTACCGCTCCATTTGAAGCTCCGATTCGTCCTACTGCATTGGATACGTCAAATCTAGCTTCCAGCACAAGCAGACCGCGTTCCAAGCGCAACTAAGAGAATACTGCTCCATTTGAAGCGCCGATTTGTCCTAGGCCTCAGATACGTCAAATCTAGCTTCCTGGACAAGCAGACGCGTTTCCAGCGTAACTAGCGAAAACTGCTCCATTTGAAGCGCCGATTCGTCTACGGCTCAGATACGGCAAATCTAGCTTCTGGACAAGCAGACACGCGTTCCAAGTGCAACTTAGCTTTGCTCCATTTGAAGCGCCAATTCGTCCTACGGCTCGGATACGTCAATCTAGCTTCCTGGACAAGCAGACACGCGTTCCAACGCAACTAAGCGAATTCTGCTCCATTTGAAGCGCCGATTTGCCCTACGGCCTAGATACGTCAAATCTAGCTTCCTGGACAAGCAGACACGCTTCCAAGCGTAACGCATCGAACACCGCTCCATTTGAAGCGCCGATTCCTACGGCCTCAGATACGTCAATCTAGCTTCCTAGACAAGCAGACACGCGTTCCGAGCGCAACCTCGCGATTACCGCTCCATTTGAAGCTCCGATTCGTCCTACTGCATTGGATACGTCAAATCTAGCTTCCAGCACAAGCAGACCGCGTTCCAAGCGCAACTAAGCGAATTACTGCTCCATTTGAAGCGCCGATTTGTCCTACGGCCTCAGATACGTCAAATCTAGCTTCCTGGACAAGCAGAGACGCGTTCTTAGCGTAACTTAGCGAAACTGCTCCATTTGAAGCGCCAATTCGTCTACGGCATCAGATACGCAAATCTAGCTTCCTGGACAAGCAGACACGCGTTCCAAGTGCAACTTAGCGTTTTCTGCTCCATTTGAAGCGCCAATTCATCCTACGGCCTCGGATACGTCATATCTAGCTTCCTGGACAAGCAGACACGCGTTCCAAACGCAACTAAGCGAATTCTGCTCCATTTGAAGCGCCGATTTCCTACGGCCTAGATACGTCAAATCTAGCTTCCTGGACAAGCAGACACGCGTTCCAAGCGTAACGCATCGAAACGCTCCATTTGAAGCGCCGATTCGTCCTACGGCCTCAGATACGTCAAATCTAGCTTCCTGGACAAGCAGACACGCGTTCCAAGCGCAAACTTCGCGATTACCGCTCCATTTGAAGCGCCGATTCGTTCCTACGGCATTGGATACGTCAAATCTAGCTTCCAGACAAGCAGACCGCGTTCCAAGCGCAACTAAGCGAATACTGCTCCATTTGAAGCGCCGATTCGTCCTACGGCCTCAGATACGTCAAACTAGCTTCCTGGACAAGCAGACACGCGTTCAAGCGTAACTTAGCGAAAACTGCTCCATTTGAAGCGCCGATTCGTCTTACGGCATCAGATACGCAAATCTAGCTTCCTGGACAAGCAGACACGCGTTCCAAGTGCAACTTAGCGTTTTCTGCTCCATTTGAAGCGCCAATTCGTCCTACGGCTCGGATACGTCAATCTAGCTTCCTGGACAAGCAGACACGCGTTCCAACGCAACTAAGCGAATTCTGCTCCATTTGAAGCGCCGATTTCCCTACGCCTTAGATACGTCAAATCTAGCTTCCTGGACAAGCAGACACGCATTCCAAGCGTAACGGCATCGAACACGCTCCATTTGAAGCGCCGATTCGTCCTACGGCCTCAGATACGTCAAATCTAGCTTCCTAGACAAGCAGACACGCTTCCGAGCGCAACCGCGATTACCGCTCCATTTGAAGCCGATTCGTCCTACTGCATTGGATACGTCAAATCTAGCTTCCAGACAAGCAGACCGCGTTCCAAGCGCAACTAAGCGAATTACTGCTCCATTTGAAGCGCCGATTTGTCCTACGGCCTCAGATACGTCAAATCTAGCTTCCTGGACAAGCAGAGACGCGTTCTTAGCGTAACTTAGCGAAAACTGCTCCATTTGAAGCGCCAATTCGTCTTACGGCATCAGATACGGCAAATCTAGCTTCCTGGACAAGCAGACACGCGTTCCAAGCGCAACTTAGCGTTTTCTGCTCCATTTGAAGCGCCAATTCATCCTACGGCCTCAGATACGTCATATCTAGCTTCCTGGACAAGCAGACACGCGTTCCAAACGCAACTAAGCGAATTCTGCTCCATTTGAAGCGCCGATTTTCCTACGGCCTTAGATACGTCAAATCTAGCTTCCTGGACAAGCAGACACGCGTTCCAAGCGTAAACGCATCGAACAACCGCTCCGTTTGAAGCGCCGATTCGTCTACGGCCTCAGATACGTCAAATCTAGCTTCCTGGACAAGCAGACACGCGTTCCGAGCGCAACTCGCGATTACCTGCTCCATTTGAAGCCCGATTCGTCCTACTGCATGGATACGTCAAATCTAGCTTCCAGACAAGCAGACACGCGTTCCAAGCGCAACTAAGAGAATACTGCTCCATTTGAAGCGCCGATTTGTCCTACGGCCTCAGATACGTCAAATCTAGCTTCCTGGACAAGCAGAGACGCGTTCTAGCGTAACTAGCGAAAACTGCTCCATTTGAAGCGCCAATTCGTCTTACGGCATCAGATACGGCAAATCTAGCTTCCTGGACAAGCAGACACGCGTTCCAAGTGCAACTTAGCGTTTCTGCTCCATTTGAAGCGCCAATTCATCCTACGGCCTCGGATACGTCAATCTAGCTTCCTGGACAAGCAGACACGCGTTCCAACGCAACTAAGCGAATTCTGCTCCATTTGAAGCGCCGATTTGCCCTACGGCCTAGATACGTCAAATCTAGCTTCCTGGACAAGCAGACACGCGTTCCAAAGCGTAACGCATCGAACACTGCTCCATTTGAAGCGCCGATTCGTCCTACGGCCTCAGATACGTCAAACTAGCTTCCTGGACAAGCAGACACGCGTTCCAAGCGCAACCTCGCGATTACCGCTCCATTTGAAGCTCCGATTCGTCCTACTGCATTGGATACGTCAAATCTAGCTTCCAGACAAGCAGACCGCGTTCCAGCGCAACTAAGAGATTACTGCTCCATTTGAAGCGCCGATTTGTCCTACGGCCTCATTGGATACGTCAAATCTAGCTTCCTGGACAAGCAGAGACGCGTTCCAAGCGTAACTTAGCGAAAACTGCTCCATTTGAAGCGCCAATTCGTCTACCTCAGATACGTCAAATCTAGCTTCCTGACAAGCAGACACGCGTTCCAAGTGCAACTTAGCCTGCTCCATTTGAAGCGCCAATTCATCCTACGGCCGGATACGTAATCTAGCTTCCTGGACAAGCAGACACGGTTCCAAACGCAACTAGCGAATTCTGCTCCATTTGAAGCGCCGATTTCCCTACGGCCTAGATACGTCAATCTAGCTTCCTGGACAAGCAGACACGCGTTCCAAGCGTAACGCATCGAAACCGCTCCATTTGAAGCGCCGATTCGTCTACGGCCTCATATACGTCAAATCTAGCTTCCTAGACAAGCAGACACGCGTTCCGAGCGCAACCTCGCGATTACCGCTCCATTTGAAGCGCCGATTCGTCCTACGGCATTGGATACGTCAAATCTAGCTTCCAGACAAGCAGACCGCGTTCCAAGCGCAACTAAGAGAATTACTGCTCCATTTGAAGCGCCGATTTGTCCTACGGCCTCAGATACGTCAAATCTAGCTTCCTGGACAAGCAGAGACGCGTTCTTAGCGTAACTTAGCGAAACTGCTCCATTTGAAGCGCCAATTCGTCTACGGCCTCAGATACGTCAATCTAGCTTCCTGGACAAGCAGACACGCGTTCCAAGTGCAACTTAGCGTTTTCTGCTCCATTTGAAGCGCAATTTCATCCTACGGCTGGATACGTCATATCTAGCTTCCTGGACAAGCAGACACGCGTTCAACGCCAACTAAGCGAATTCTGCTCCATTTGAAGCGCCGATTTGCCCTACGGCTCTTAGATACGTCAAATCTAGCTTCCTGGACAAGCAGACACGCATTCCAAGCGTAACGCATCGAACACCGCTCCCTTGAAGCGCCGATTCGTCCTACGGCCTCAGATACGTCAATCTAGCTTCCTAGACAAGCAGACACGCGTTCCAAGCGCAACCTCGCGATTACCGCTCCATTTGAAGCTCCGATTCGTCCTACTGCATTGGATACGTCAAATCTAGCTTCCAGACAAGCAGACGCGTTCCAAGCGCAACTAAGAAATACTGCTCCATTTGAAGCGCCGATTTGTCCTACGGCCTCAGATACGTCAAATCTAGCTTCCTGGACAAGCAGACGCGTTCCAAGCGTAACTTAGCGAACTGCTCCATTTGAAGCGCCAATTCGTCTTACGGCCTCAGATACGCAATCTAGCTTCCTGGACAAGCAGACACGCGTTCCAAGTGCAACTAAGCGATTCTGCTCCATTTGAAGCGCCGATTTCCCTACGGCCTAGATACGTCAAATCTAGCTTCCTGGACAAGCAGACCCGCTTTCCAACGCATCGAACACCGCTCCATTTGAAGCGCCGATTTCGTCCTACGGCCTCAGATACGTCAATCTAGCTTCCTAGACAAGCAGACACGCGTTTCCGAGCGCAACTCGCGATTACGCTCCATTTGAAGCTCCGATTCGTCCTACTGCATTGGATACGTCAAATCTAGCTTCCAGCACAAGCAGACCCGCGTTCCAAGCGCAACAAGAGAATACTGCTCCATTTGAAGCGCCGATTGTCCTACGGCCTCAGATACGTCAAATCTAGCTTCCTGGACAAGCAGAGACACGCGTTCCTTAGCGTAACTTAGCGAAAACTGCTCCATTTGAAGCGCCAATTCGTCTACGGCCATCAGATACGGCAAATCTAGCTTCCTGGACAAGCAGACACGCGTTCAAGTGCAACTTAGCGTCTGCTCCATTTGAAGCGCCAATTCGTCTACGGCCCAGATACGTCAATCTAGCTTCCTGGACAAGCAGACACGCGTTCCAACGCAACTAGCGATTCTGCTCCATTTGAAGCCGATTCCTACGGCCTAGATACGTCAATCTAGCTTCCTGGACAAGCAGACACGCATTCCAAGCGTAACGCATCGAACACCGCTCCGCTTGAAGCGCCGATTCGTCCTACGGCCTCAGATACGTCAATCTAGCTTCCTAGACAAGCAGACACGCGTTCCGAGCGCAACTTCGCGATTACCGCTCCATTTGAAGCTCCGATTCGTCCTACTGCATTGGATACGTCAAATCTAGCTTCCAGCACAAGCAGACCCGCGTTCCAAGCGCAACTAAGAGAATACTGCTCCATTTGAAGCGCCGATTTGTCCTACGGCCTCAGATACGTCAATCTAGCTTCCTGGACAAGCAGAGACGCGTTCTTAGCGTAACTTAGCGAAAACTGCTCCATTTGAAGCGCCAATTCGTCTTACGGCATCAGATACGGCAAATCTAGCTTCTGGACAAGCAGACACGCGTTCCAAGTGCAACTTAGCGTTTTCTGCTCCATTTGAAGCGCCAATTCATCCTACGGCTCAGATACGTCATATCTAGCTTCCTGGACAAGCAGACACGCGTTCCAAACGCAACTAAGCGATTCTGCTCCATTTGAAGCGCCGATTTGCCCTACGGCCTTAGATACGTCAAATCTAGCTTCCTGGACAAGCAGACACGCATTCCAAGCGTAACGCATCGAACACGCTCCGTTTGAAGCGCCGATTTTTCCTACGGCCTCAGATACGTCAAATCTAGCTTCCTGGACAAGCAGACACGCGTTCCGAGCGCAACCTCGCGAACCGCTCCATTTGAAGCGCCAATTCGTCCTACTGCATGGATACGTCAAATCTAGCTTCCAGCACAAGCAGACCGCGTTCCAAGCGCAACTAAGAGAACTGCTCCATTTGAAGCGCCGATTGTCCTACGGCCTCAGATACGTCAAATCTAGCTTCCTGGACAAGCAGAGACGCGTTCCTTAGCGTAACTTAGCGAAAACCGCTCCATTTGAAGCGCCAATTCGTCTACGGCATCAGATACGCAAATCTAGCTTCTCTGGACAAGCAGACACGCGTTCCAAGTGCAACTTAGCGTTTCTGCTCCATTTGAAGCGCCAATTCATCCTACGGCCTCGGATACGTCAATCTAGCTTCCTGGACAAGCAGACACGCGTTCCAAACGCAACTAAGCGATTCTGCTCCATTTGAAGCGCCGATTTGCCCTACGGCCTTAGATACGTCAAATCTAGCTTCCTGGACAAGCAGACACGCATTCCAAGCGTAAGCGCAAACACGCTCCATTTGAAGCGCCGATTCGTTTCTACGGCCTCAGATACGTCAGATCTAGCTTCCTAGACAAGCAGACACGCGTTCCGAGCGCAACCTCGCGATTACCGCTCCATTTGAAGCTCCGATTCGTCCTACTGCATTGGATACGTCAAATCTAGCTTCCAGCACAAGCAGACCCGCGTTCCAAGCGCAACTAAGAGAATACTGCTCCATTTGAAGCGCCGATTTGTCCTACGGCCTCAGATACGTCAAATCTAGCCCTGGACAAGCAGAGACGCGTTCTTAGCGTAACTAGCGAAAACCGCTCCATTGAAGCGCCAATTCGTCTTACGGCATCAGATACGAAATCTAGCTTCCTGGACAAGCAGACACGCGTTCCAAGTGCAACTTAGCGTTTTCTGCTCCATTTGAAGCGCCAATTCATCCTACGGCCTCGGATACGTCATATCTAGCTTCCTGGACAAGCAGACACGCGTTCAAACGCAACTAAGCGAATTCTGCTCCATTTGAAGCGCCGATTTGCCCTACGGCCTTAGATACGTCAAATCTAGCTTCCTGGACAAGCAGACACGCATTCCAAGCGTAACGCATCAACACCGCTCCGTTTGAAGCGCCGATTCGTCCTACGGCCTCAGATACGTCAGATCTAGCTTCCTAGACAAGCAGACACGCGTTCCGAGCGCAACTCGCGATTACCGCTCCATTTGAAGCTCCGATTCGTCCTACTGCTCTGGATACGTCAAATCTAGCTTCCAGCACAAGCAGACCCGCGTTCCAAGCGCAACTAAGAGAATACTGCTCCATTTGAAGCGCCGATTTGTCCTACGGCCTCAGATACGTCAAATCTAGCTTCCTGGACAAGCAGAGACGCGTTCTTAGCGTAACTTAGCGAAAACCGCTCCATTTGAAGCGCCAATTCGTCTTACGGCATCAGATACGGCAAATCTAGCTTCTGGACAAGCAGACACGCGTTCCAAAGTGCAACTTAGCGTTTTCTGCTCCATTTGAAGCGCCAATTCATCCTACGGCCTCGGATACGTCAATCTAGCTTCCTGGACAAGCAGACACGCGTTCCAAACGCAACTAAGCGAATTCTGCTCCATTTGAAGCGCCGATTTGCCCTACGGCCTTAGATACGTCAAATCTAGCTTCCTGGACAAGCAGACACCATTCCAAGCGTAACGCATCGAACACGCTCCGTTTGAAGCGCCGATTCGTCCTACGGCCTCAGATACGTCAGATCTAGCTTCCTAGACAAGCAGACACGCGTTCCGAGCGCAACCTCGCGATTACCGCTCCATTTGAAGCTCCGATTCGTCCTACTGCATTGGATACGTCAAATCTAGCTTCCAGCACAAGCAGACCCGCGTTCCAAGCGCAACTAAGAGAATACTGCTCCATTTGAAGCGCCGATTTGTCCTACGGCCTCAGATACGTCAAATCTAGCTTCCTGGACAAGCAGAGACGCGTTCTTAGCGTAACTTAGCGAAAACCGCTCCATTTAAGCGCCAATTCGTCTTACGGCATCAGATACGGCAAATCTAGCTTCCTGGACAAGCAGACACGCGTTCCAAGTGCAACTTAGCGTTTTCTGCTTTTGAAGCGCCAATTCATCCTACGGCCTCGGATACGTCATATCTAGCTTCCTGGACAAGCAGACACGCGTTCCAAACGCAACTAAGCGAATTCTGCTCCATTTGAAGCGCCGATTTGCCCTACGGCCTTAGATACGTCAAATCTAGCTTCCTGGACAAGCAGACACGCATTCCAAGCGTAACGCATCGAACACCGCTCCGTTTGAAGCGCCGATCGTCCTACGGCCTCAGATACGTCAGATCTAGCTTCCTAGACAAGCAGACACGCGTTCCGAGCGCAACCTCGCGATTACCTCTCCATTTGAAGCTCCGATTCGTCCTACTGCATTGGATACGTCAAATCTAGCTTCCAGCACAAGCAGACCCGCGTTCCAAGCGCAACTAAGAGAATACTGCTCCATTTGAAGCGCCGATTTGTCCTACGGCCTCAGATACGTCAAATCTAGCTTCCTGGACAAGCAGAGACGCGTTCTTAGCGTAACTTAGCGAAAACTGCTCCATTTAAGCGCCAATTCGTCTTACGGCATCAGATACGGCAAATCTAGCTTCCTGGACAAGCAGACACGCGTTCCAAGTGCAACTTAGCGTTTTCTGCTCCATTTGAAGCGCCAATTCATCCTACGGCCTCGGATACGTCATATCAGCTTCCTGGACAAGCAGACACGCGTTCCAAACGCAACTAAGCG
Source organism: Plasmopara viticola (assembly GCA_001695595.3). NCBI lineage: Eukaryota > Oomycota > Peronosporomycetes > Peronosporales > Peronosporaceae > Plasmopara > Plasmopara viticola. The sequence continues at coordinate 44,420 of MBPM02000228.1, read as the reverse complement.
AATTCTGCTCCATTTGAAGCGCCGATTTGCTCTACGGCCTTAGATACGTCAAATCTAGCTTCCTGGACAAGCAGACACGCATTCCAAGCGTACGCATCGAACACCGCTCCGTTTGAAGCGCCGATTCGTCCTACGGCCTCAGATACGTCAGATCTAGCTTCCTAGACAAGCAGACACGCGTTCCGAGCGCAACCTCGCGATTACCGCTCCATTTGAAGCTCCGATTCGTCCTACTGCATTGGATACGTCAAATCTAGCTTCCAGCACAAGCAGACCCGCGTTCCAAGCGCAACTAAGAGAATACTGCTCCATTTGAAGCGCCGATTTGTCCTACGGCCTCAGATACGTCAATCTAGCTTCCTGGACAAGCAGAGACGCGTTCTTAGCGTAACTTAGCGAAACCTGCTCCATTTAAGCGCCAATTCGTCTTACGGCATCAGATACGGCAAATCTAGCTTCCTGGACAAGCAGACACGCGTTCCAAGTGCAACTTAGCGTTTTCTGCTCCTTTTGAAGCGCCAAATTCATCCTACGGCCTCGGATACGTCATATCTAGCTTCCTGGACAAGCAGACACGCGTTCCAAACGCAACTAAGCGAATTCTGCTCCATTTGAAGCGCCGATTTGCTCTACGGCCTTAGATACGTCAAATCTAGCTTCCTGGACAAGCAGACACGCATTCCAAGCGTAAACGAACACCGCTCCGTTTGAAGCGCCGATTCGTCCTACGGCCTCAGATACGTCAGATCTAGCTTCCTAGACAAGCAGACACGCGTTCCGAGCGCAACCTCGCGATTACCGCTCCATTTGAAGCTCCGATTCGTCCTACTGCATTGGATACGTCAAATCTAGCTTCCAGCACAAGCAGACCCGCGTTCCAAGCGCAACTAAGAGAATACTGCTCCATTTGAAGCGCCGATTTGTCCTACGGCCTCAGATACGTCAAATCTAGCTTCCTGGACAAGCAGAGACGCGTTCTTAGCGTAACTTAGCGAAACCTGCTCCATTTAAGCGCCAATTCGTCTTACGGCATCAGATACGGCAAATCTAGCTTCCTGGACAAGCAGACACGCGTTCCAAGTGCAACTTAGCGTTTTCTGCTCCATTTGAAGCGCCAATTCATCCTACGGCCTCGGATACGTCATATCAAGCTTCCTGGACAAGCAGACACGCGTTCCAAACGCAACTAAGCGAATTCTGCTCCATTTGAAGCGCCGATTTGCTCTACGGCCTTAGATACGTCAAATCTAGCTTCCTGGACAAGCAGACACGCATTCCAAGCGTAACGCATCGAACACCGCTCCGTTTGAAGCGCCTATCCGTCCTACGGCCTCAGATACGTCAGATCTAGCTTCCTAGACAAGCAGACACGCGTTCCGAGCGCAACCTCGCGATTACCGCTCCATTTGAAGCTCCGATTCGTCCTACTGCATTGGATACGTCAAATCTAGCTTCCAGCACAAGCAGACCCGCGTTCCAAGCGCAACTAAGAGAATACTGCTCCATTTGAAGCGCCGATTTGTCCTACGGCCTCAGATACGTCGAATCTAGCTTCCTGGACAAGCAGAGACGCGTTCTTAGCGTAACTTAGCGAAACCTGCTCCATTTAAAGCGCCAATTCGTCTTACGGCATCAGATACGGCAAATCTAGCTTCCTGGACAAGCAGACACGCGTTCCAAGTGCAACTTAGCGTTTTCTGCTTTTTTTGAAGCGCAAATTCATCCTACGTCCTCGGATACGTCATATCTAGCTTCCTGGACATGCAGACACGTGTTCCAAACGCAACTAAGCGAATTCTGCTCCATTTGAAGCGCCGATTTGCTCTACGGCCTTAGATACGTCAAATCTAGCTTCCTGGACAAGCCGACACGCATTCCAAGCGTAACGCATCGAACACCGCTCCGTTTGAAGCGCCGATTCGTCCTACGGCCTCAGATACGTCAGATCTAGCTTCCTAGACAAGCAGACACGCGTTCCGAGCGCAACCTCGCGATTACCGCTCCATTTGAAGCTCCGATTCGTCCTACTGCATTGGATACGTCAAATCTAGCTTCCAGCACAAGCAGACCCGCGTTCCAAGCGCAACTAAGAGAATACTGCTCCATTTGAAGCGCCGATTTGTCCTACGGCCTCAGATACGTCAAATCTAGCTTCCTGGACAAGCAGAGACGCGTTCTTAGCGTAACTTAGCGAAACCTGCTCCATTTGAAGCGCCAATTCGTCTTACGGCATCAGATACGGCAAATTTAGCTTCCTGGACAAGCAGACACGCGTTCCAAGTGCAACTTAGCGTTTTTTGCTTTTTTGAAGCGCCAATTCATCCTACGTCCTCGGATACGTCATATCTAGCTTCCTGGACAAGCAGACACGCGTTCCAAACGCAACTAAGCGAATTCTGCTCCATTTGAAGCGCCGATTTGCTCTACGGCCTTAGATACGTCAAATCTAGCTTCCTGGACAAGCCGACACGCATTCCAAGCGTAACGCATCGAACACCGCTCCGTTTGAAGCGCCGATTCGTCCTACGGCTCAGATACGTCAGATCTAGCTTCCTAGACAAGCAGACACGCGTTCCGAGCGCAACCTCGCGATTACCGCTCCATTTGAAGCTCCGATTCGTCCTACTGCATTGGATACGTCAAATCTAGCTTCCACCACAAGCAGACCCGCGTTCCAAGCGCAACTAAGAGAATACTGCTCCATTTGAAGCGCCGATTTGCCCTACGGCCTCAGATACGTGAATTCTAGCTTCCTGGACAAGCAGACACGCGTTCTTAGCGAATCCTTGCCAAAACTGCTCCATTTAAAGCGCCAATTTGTCTTACGCGCATCAGATACGGCAAATCTAGCTTCCTGGACAAGCAGACACGCGTTCCAAGTGCAACTTAGCGTTTTCTGCTTTTTTTGAAGCGCAAATTCATCCTACGTCCTCGGATACGTCATATCTAGCTTCCTGGACATGCAGACACGTGTTCCAAACGCAACTAAGCGAATTCTGCTCCATTTGAAGCGCCGATTTGCTCTACGGCCTTAGATACGTCAAATCTAGCTTCCTGGACAAGCCGACACGCATTCCAAGCGTAACGCATCGAACACCGCTCCGTTTGAAGCGCCGATTCGTCCTACGGCCTCAGATACGTCAGATCTAGCTTCCTAGACAAGCAGACACGCGTTCCGAGCGCAACCTCGCGATTACCGCTCCATTTGAAGCTCCGATTCGTCCTACTGCATTGGATACGTCAAATCTAGCTTCCAGCACAAGCAGACCCGCGTTCCAAGCGCAACTAAGAGAATACTGCTCCATTTGAAGCGCCGATTTGTCCTACGGCCTCAGATACGTCAAATCTAGCTTCCTGGACAAGCAGAGACGCGTTCTTAGCGTAACTTAGCGAAACCTGCTCCATTTGAAGCGCCAATTCGTCTTACGGCATCAGATACGGCAAATCTAGCTTCCTGGACAAGCAGACACGCGTTCCAAGTGCAACTTAGCGTTTTTTTGCTTTTTTTGAAGCGCCAATTCATCCTACGTCCTCGGATACGTCATATCTAGCTTCCTGGACAAGCAGACACGCGTTCCAAACGCAACTAAGCGAATTCTGCTCCATTTGAAGCGCCGATTTGCTCTACGGCCTTAGATACGTCAAATCTAGCTTCCTGGACAAGCAGACACGCATTCCAAGCGTAACGCATCGAACACCGCTCCGTTTCAAGCGCCGATTCGTCCTACGGGCTCAGATACGTCAGATCTAGCTTCCTAGACAAGCAGACACGCGTTCCGAGCGCAACCTCGCGATTACCGCTCCATTTGAAGCTCCGATTCGTCCTACTGCATTGGATACGTCAAATCTAGCTTCCACACAAGCAGACCCGCGTTCCAAGCGCAACTAAGAGAATACTGCTCCATTTGAAGCGCCGATTTGCCCTACGGCCTCAGATACGTGAATTCTAGCTTCCTGGACAAGCAGACACGCGTTCTTAGCGAATCCTTGCCAAAACTGCTCCATTTAAAGCGCCAATTTGTCTTACGCGCATCAGATACGGCAAATTTAGCTTCCTGGACAAGCAGACACGCGTTCTAAGTGCAATTTAGCGTTTTCTGCTCCTTTTGAAGCGCCAATTCATCCTACGGCCTCGGATACGTCATATCTAGCTTCCTGGACAAGCAGACGCGCGTTCCGAGCGCAACCTCGCGATTACCGCTCCATTTGAAGCTCCGATTCGTCCTACTGTATTGGATACGTCAAATCTAGCTTCCAGCACAAGCAGACCCGCGTTCCAAGCGCAACTAAGAGAATACTGCTCCATTTGAAGCGCCGATTTGTCCTACGGCCTCAGATACGTCAAATCTAGCTTCCTGGACAAGCAGAGACGCGTTCTTAGCGTAACTTAGCGAAACCTGCTCCATTTAAAGCGCCAATTCGTCTTACGGCATCAGATACGGCAAATCTAGCTTCCTGGACAAGCAGACACGCGTTCCAAGTGCAACTTAGCGTTTTTGCTTTTTTGAAGCGCCAATTCATCCTACGTCCTCGGATACGTCATATCTAGCTTCCTGGACAAGCAGACACGCGTTCCAAACGCAACTAAGCGAATTCTGCTCCATTTGAAGCGCCGATTTGCTCTACGGCCTTAGATACGTCAAATCTAGCTTCCTGGACAAGCAGACACGCATTCCAAGCGTAACGCATCGAACACCGCTCCGTTTGAAGCGCCGATTCGTCCTACGGCCTCAGATACGTCAGATCTAGCTTCCTAGACAAGCAGACACGCGTTCCGAGCGCAACCTCGCGATTACCGCTCCATTTGAAGCTCCGATTCGTCCTACTGCATTGGATACGTCAAATCTGGCTTCCAGCACAAGCAGACCCGCGTTCCAAGCGCAACTAAGAGAATACTGCTCCATTTGAAGCGCCGATTTGTCCTACGGCCTCAGATACGTGAATTCTAGCTTCCTGGACAAGCAGACACGCGTTCTTAGCGTAACTTAGCGAAAACCGCTCCATTTGAAGCGCCAATTCGTCTTTCGGCATCAGATATGGCAAATCTAGCTTCCTGGACAAGCAGACACGCGTTCCAAGTGCAACTTAGCGTTTTCTGCTCCATTTGAAGCGCCAATTCATCCTACGGCCTCGGATACGTCATATCTAGCTTCCTGGACAAGCAGACACGCGTTCCAAACGCAACTAAGCGAATTCTGCTCCATTTGAAGCGCCGATTTACCCTACGGCCTTAGATACGTCAAATCTAGCTTCCTGAACAAGCAGACACGCATTCCAAGCGTAACGTATCGAACACCGCTCCGTTTTAAGCGCCGATTCGTCCTACGGCCTCAGATACGTCAGATCTAGCTTCCTAGACAAGCAGACACGCGTTCGAGCGCAACCTCGCGATTACCGCTCCATTTGAAGCTCCGATTCGTCCTACTGCATTGGATACGTCAAATCTAGCTTCCAGCACAAGCAGACCCGCGTTCCAAGCGCAACTAAGAGAATACTGCTCCATTTGAAGCGCCGATTTGTCCTACGGCCTCAGATACGTCAAATCTAGCTTCCTGGACAAGCAGAGACGCGTTCTTAGCGTAACTTAGCGAAACCTGCTCCATTTGAAGCGCCAAATCGTCTTACGGCATCAGATACGGCAAATCTAGCTTCCTGGACAAGCAGACACGCGTTCCAAGTGCAACTAGCGTTTTTGCTTTTTTGAAGCGCCAATTCATCCTACGTCCTCGGATACGTCATATCTAGCTTCCTGGACAAGCAGACACGCGTTCCAAACGCAACTAAGCGAATTCTGCTCCATTTGAAGCGCCGATTTGCTCTACGGCCTTAGATACGTCAAATCTAGCTTCCTGGACAAGCAGACACGCATTCCAAGCGTAACGCATCGAACACCGCTCCGTTTGAAGCGCCGATTCGTTTACGGCATCAGATACGTCAGATCTAGCTTCCTAGACAAGCAGACACGCGTTCCGAGCGCAACCTCGCGATTACCGCTCCATTTGAAGCTCCGATTCGTCCTACTGCATTGGATACGTCAAATCTAGCTTCCAGCACAAGCAGACCCGCGTTCCAAGCGCAACTAAGAGAATACTGCTCCATTTGAAGCGCCGATTTGTCCTACGGCCTCAGATACGTCAAATCTAGCTTTCTGGACAAGCAGAGACGCGTTCTTAGCGTAACTTAGCGAAACCTGCTCCATTTGAAGCGCCAATTCGTCTTACGCGCATCAGATACGGCAAATCTAGCTTCCTGGACAAGCAGACACGCGTTCCAAGTGCAACTTAGCGTTTTCTGCTTTTTTTAAGCGCCAATTCATCCTACGTCCTCGGATACGTCATATCTAGCTTCCTGGACAAGCAGACACGCGTTCCAAACGCAACTAAGCGAATTCTGCTCCATTTGAAGCGCCGATTTGCCCTACGGCCTTAGATACGTCAAATCTTGCTTCCTGGACAAGCAGACACGCATTCCAAGCGTAACGCATCGAACACCGCTCCGCTTGAAGCGCCGATTCGTTCTACGGATTCAGATACGTCAGATCTAGCTTCCTAGACAAGCAGACACGCGTTCCGAGCGCAACCTCGCGATTACCGCTCCATTTGAAGCTCCGATTCGTCCTACTGCATTGGATACGTCAAATCAAGCTTCCAGCACAAGCAGACCCGCGTTCCAAGCGCAACTAAGAGAATACTGCTCCATTTGAAGCGCCGATTTGTCCTACGGCCTCAGATACGTCAAAGCTAACTTCCTGGACAAGCAGAGACGCGTTCTTAGCGTAACTTAGCGAAAACTGCTCCATTTGAAGCGCCAATTCGTCTTACGGCATCAGATACGGCAAATCTAGCTTCCTGGACAAGCAGACACGCGTTCCAAACGCAACTAAGCGAATTCTGCTCCATTTGAAGCGCCGATTTGCCCTACGGCCTTAGATACGTCAAATCTAGCTTCCTGAACAAGCAGACACGCATTCCAAGCGTAACGCATCGAACACCGCTCCGTTCTAAGCGCCGATTCGTCCTACGGCCTCAGATACGTCAGATCTAGCTTCCTAGACAAGCAGACACGCGTTCCGAGCGCAACCTCGCGATTACCGCTCCATTTGAAGCTCCGATTCGTCCTACTGCATTGGATACGTCAAATCTAGCTTCCAGCACAAGCAGACCGCGTTCCAAGCGCAACTAAGAGAATACTGCTCCATTTGAAGCGCCGATTTGTCCTACGGCCTCAGATACGTCAAATCTAGCTTCCTGGACAAGCAGAGACGCGTTCTTAGCGTAACTTAGCGAAACCTGCTCCATTTAAAGCGCCAATTCGTCTTACGGCATCAGGTACGGCAAATCTAGCTTCCTGGACAAGCAGACACGTGTTCCAAGTGCAACTTAGCGTTTTCTGCTTTTTTTTAAGCGCCAATTCATCCTACGTCCTCGGATACGTCATATCTAGCTTCCTGGACAAGCAGACACGCGTTCCAAACGCAACTAAGCGAATTCTGCTCCATTTGAAGCGCCGATTTGCCCTACGGCCTTAGATACGTCAAATTCAGCTTCCTGGACAAGCAGACACGCATTCCAAGCGTAACGCAGCGAACACCGCTCCGCTTGAAGCGCCGATTCGTTCTACGGATTCAGATACGTCAGATCTAGCTTCCTAGACAAGCAGACACGCGTTCCGAGCGCAACCTCGCGATTACCGCTCCATTTGAAGCTCCGATTCGTCCTACTGCATTGGATACGTCAAATCTAGCTTCCAGCACAAGCAGACCCGCGTTCCAAGCGCAACTAAGAGAATACTGCTCCATTTGAAGCGCCGATTTGTCCTACGGCCTCAGATACGTCAAAGCTAACTTCCTGGACAAGCAGAGACGCGTTCTTAGCGTAACTTAGCGAAAACTGCTCCATTTGAAGCGCCAATTCGTCTTACGGCATCAGATACGGCAAATCTAGCTTCCTGGACAAGCAGACACGCGTTCCAAGTGCAACTTAGCGTTTTCTGCTCCATTTGAAGCGCCAATTCATCCTACGGCCTCGGATACGTCATATCTAGCTTCCTGGACAAGCAGACACGCGTTCCAAACGCAACTAAGCGAATTCTGCTCCATTTGAAGCGCCGGTTTGCCCTACGGCCTTAGATACGTCAAATCTAGCTTCCTGGACAAGCAGACACGCATTTTAAGCGTAACGCATCGAACACCGCTCCGCTTGAGGCGCCGATTCGTTCTACGGCCTCAGATACGTCAGATCTAGCTTCCTAGACAAGCAGACACGCGTTCCGAGCGCAACCTCGCGATTACCGCTCCATTTGAAGCTCCGATTCGTCCTACTGCATTGGATACGTCAAATCTAGCTTCCAGCACAAGCAGACCCGCGTTCCAAGCGCAACTAAGAGAATACTGCTCCATTTGAAGCGCCAATTTGTCCTACGGCCTCAGATACGTCAAATCTAGCTTCATGGAACGGCAGAGACGCGTTCTTAGCGTAACTTAGCGAAAACTGCTCCATTTGAAGCGCCAAATCGTCTTACGGCATCAGATACGGCAAATCTAGCTTCCTGGACAAGCGGACACGTGTTCCAAGTGCAACTTAGCGTTTCTGCTCCTTTTGAAGCGCCAATTCATCCTACGGCCTCGGATACGTCATATCTAGCTTCCTGGACAAGCAGACACGCGTTCCAAACGCAACTAAGCGAATTCTGCTCCATTTGAAGCGCCGATTTGCCCTACGGCCTTAGATACGTCAAATCTAGCTTCCTGGACAAGCAGACACGCATTCCAAGCGTAACGCATCGAACACCGCTCCGCTTGAAGCGCCGATTCGTTCTACGGCCTCAGATACGTCAGATCTAGCTTCCTAGACAAGCAGACACGCGTTCCGAGCGCAACCTCGCGATTACCGCTCCATTTGAAGCTCCGATTCGTCCTACTGCATTGGATACGTCAAATCTAGCTTCCAGCACAAGCAGACCCGCGTTCCAAGCGCAACTAAGAGAATACTGCTCCATTTGAAGCGCCGATTTGTCCTACGGCCTCAGATACGTCAAATCTAGCTTCCTGGACAAGCAGAGACGCGTTCTTAGCGTAACTTAGCGAAACCTGCTCCATTCAAAGCGCCAATTCGTCTTACGCGCATCAGATACGGCAAATCTAGCTTCCTGGACAAGCAGACACGCGTTCCAAGTGCAACTTAGCGTTTTCTGCTCCTTTTGAAGCGCCAATTCATCCTACGTCCTCGGATACGTCATATCTAGCTTCCTGGACAAGCAGACACGCGTTCCAAACGCAACTAAGCGAATTCTGCTCAATTTGAAGCGCCGATTTGCCCTATGGCCTTAGATACGTCAAATCTAGCTTCCAGCACAAGCAGACACGTATTACTAGCGTAACGCATCAAACACCGCTCTGTTTGAAGCGCCGATTCGTCCTACGGCCTCAGATACGTCAGATCTAGCTTCCTAGACAAGCAGACACGCGTTCCGAGTGCAACCTCGTCATTACCGCTCCATTTGAAGCTCCGATTCGTCCTACTGCATTGGATACGTCAAATCTAGCTTCCAGCACAAGCAGACACGCGTTTCAAGCGCGACTTAGTGAATACTGCTCCATTTGAAGCGCCGATTCGTCATACGGCCTCAGATACGTCAGGTCTAGCTTCCTGGACAAGCAGAGACGCGTTCTTAGCGTAACTTGGCGAAAACTGTTCCATTTGAAGCGCAAATTCGTCTTACGGCATAAGATACGTCAAATCTAGCTTCCTAGACAAGCCGACACGCGTTCTAAGCGTAACTTAGCGAATACTGCTCCATTTAAAGCGCCTATTCGTCCTACGGATTCAGATACGTAAAATCTAGCTTCTTGGACCAGCAGACACGCGTTCCAAGGGCAACATAGCGAATTCTGCTCCATTTCAAGCGCCGATTTGCTCTAGGGCTTTAGATACGTCAAATCTCGCTTCCTGGACAAGCAGACACGCATTCCAAGCGTAACTTAGCGAACGCCGCTCCGTTTGAAGCGCCGACTCGTCCTACGGCCTCAGATACGTCAAATCTAGCTTCCTAAACAAGCGGACACGCGTTCCAAGCGCAACTTTGCGAATTCTGCACCATTTGAAGCGCCGATTCGTCCTACAGCCTCAGATACGTGAATTCTAGCTTCCTGGACAAGCAGACACGCGTTCTTAGCGAATCCTTGCCAAAACTGCTCCATTTGAAGCGCCAATTCGTCTTACGGCATCAGATACGGCAAATCTAGCTTCCTGGACAAGCAGACACGCTTTCCAAGTGCAATTTAGCGTTTTCTGCTCCTTTTGAAGCGCCAATTCATCCTACGGCCTCGGATACGTCATATCTAGCTTCCTGGACAAGCAGACACGCGTTCCAAACGCAACTAAGCGAATTCTGCTCCATTTGAATCTCCGATTTGCCCTACGGCCTTAGATACGTCAAATCTAGCTTCCTGGACAAGAAGACACGCATTCCAAGCGTAACGCATCGAACACCGCTCCGTTTGAAGCGCCGATTCGTCCTACGGCCTCAGATACGTCAAATCTAGCTTCCTAGACAAGCAGACACGCGTTCCAAGCGCAACCTAGCGATTACCGCTCCATTTGAAGCTCCGATTCGTCCTACTGCCTTGGATACGTCAAATCTAGCTTCCAGCACAAGCGGACCCGCGTTCCAAGCGCAACTAAGAGAATACTGCTCCGTTTGAAGCGCCGATTCGTCCTACGGCCTCAGATACGTCAGATCTAGCTTCCTAGACAAGCAGACACGCGTTCCAAGCGCAACCTCGTCATTACCGCTCCATTTGAAGCTCCGATTCGTCCTACTGCATTGGATACGTCAAATCTAGCTTCCAGCACAAGCAGACACGCGTTTCAAGCGCAACTAAGAGAATACTGCTCCATTTTAAGCGCCGACTCGTCCCACAGCCTCAGATACGTCAAATCTAGCTTCTTGGACAAGCAGACACGCGTTTCAAGCGCGACTTAGTGAATACTGCTCCATTTGAAGCGCCGATTCGTCCTACGGCCTCAGATACGTCAGGTCTAGCTTCCTGGACAAGCAGAGACGCGTTCTTAGCGTAACTTGGCGAAAACTGTTCCATTTGAAGCGCAAATTCGTCTTACGGCATAAGATACGTCAAATCTAGCTTCCTAGACAAGCCGACACGCGTTCTAAGCGTAACTTAGCGAATACTGCTCCATTTAAAGCGCCTATTCGTCCTACGGATTCAGATACGTAAAATCTAGCTTCTTGGACCAGCAGACACGCGTTCCAAGGGCAACATAGCGAATTCTGCTCCATTTCAAGCGCCGATTTGCCCTAGGGCTTTAGATACGTCAAGTCTCGCTTCCTGGACAAGCAGACACGCATTCCAAGCGTAACTTAGCGAACGCCGCTCCGTTTGAAGCGCCGACTCGTCCTACGGCCTCAGATACGTCAAATCTAGCTTCCTAAACAAGCGGACACGCGATCCAAGCGCAACTTTGCGAATTCTGCACCATTTGAAGCGCCGATTCGTCCTACAGCCTCAGATACGTGAATTCTAGCTTCCTGGACAAGCAGACACGCGTTCTTAGCGAATCCTTGCCAAAACGGCTCCATTTGAAGCGCCAATTCGTCTTACGGCATCAGATACGGCAAATCTAGCTTCCTGGACAAGCAGACACGCTTTCCAAGTGCAATTTAGCGTTTTCTGCTCCTTTTGAAGCGCCAATTCATCCTACGGCCTCGGATACGTCATATCTAGCTTCCTGGACAAGCAGACACGCGTTCCAAACGCAACTAAGCGAATTCTGCTCCATTTGAATCTCCGATTTGCCCTACGGCCTTAGATACGTCAAATCTAGCTTCCTGGACAAGAAGACACGCATTCCAAGCGTAACGCATCGAACACCGCTCCGTTTGAAGCGCCGATTCGTCCTACGGCCTCAGATACGTCAAATCTAGCTTCCTAGACAAGCAGACACGCGTTCCAAGCGCAACCTAGCGATTACCGCTCCATTTGAAGCTCCGATTCGTCCTACTGCCTTGGATACGTCAAATCTAGCTTCCAGCACAAGCGGACCCGCGTTCCAAGCGCAACTAAGAGAATACTGCTCCATTTGAAGCGCCGATTTGTCCTACGGCCTAAGATACGTCAAAGCTAGCTTCCTAGACAAGCAGACACGCGTTCCAAGCGCAACCTAGCGATTACCGCTCCATTTGAAGCTCCGATTCGTCCTACTGCCTTGGATACGTCAAATCTAGCTTCCAGCACAAGCGGACCCGCGTTCCAAGCGCAACTAAGAGAATACTGCTCCATTTGAAGCGCCGATTTGTCCTACGGCCTCAGATACGTCAAAGCTAGCTTCCTAGACAAGCAGACACGCGTTCCAACGCAACCTAGCGATTACCGCTCCATTTGAAGCTCCGATTCGTCCAACTGCATTGAATACGTCAAATCTATCTTCCTGGACAAGCAGACACGCGTTCTTAGCGTAACCTTGCGAAAACCGCTCCATTTGAATCTCCGGTTTTTCCTACTGCCTTGGATACGTCATATCTAGCTTCCTGGACAAGCAGACACGCGTTCCAAACGCAACTAAGCGAAATCTGCTCCACTTGAAGCGCCGATTTGCTCTACGGCCTTAGATACGTCAAATCTAGCTTCCTGGACAAGCAGACACGCATTCCAAGCGTAACGCTTCGAACACCGCTCCGTTTGAAGCGCCGATTCGTCCTACGGCCTCAGATACGTCAGATCTAGCTTCCTAGACAAGCAGACACGCGTTCCAAGCGCAACCTCGTCATTACCGCTCCATTTGAAGCTCCGATTCGTCCTACTGCATTGGATACGTCAAATCTAGCTTCCAGCACAAGCAGACACGCGTTTCAAGCGCAACTAAGAGAATACTGCTCCATTTTAAGCGCCGACTCGTCCCACAGCCTCAGATACGTCAAATCTAGCTTCCTGGACAAGCAGACCCGCGTTCTTAGCGAAAGTAGACAACCAGACACGCGTTTAAAGCGTGACTTAGCGAATACTGCTCCATTAAAAGCGCCTACTCGTCCTACGGCCTCAGATACGTAAAATCTAGCTTCTTGGACCAGCTGACACGCGTTCCAAGTGCAACTAAGCGAATTCTGCTCCATTTGAAGCGCCGATTTGCCCTTCGGCCTTAGATACGTCAAATCTAGCTTCCTGGACAAGCAGACACGCATTCCAAGCGTAACGCATCAAACACCGCTCCGTTTGAAGCGCCGATTCGTCCTACGGCCTCAGATACGTCAGATCTAGCTTCCTAAACAAGCCGACAAGCGTTCCGAGTGCAACCTCGTCATCACCGCTCCATTTGAAGCTCCGATTCGTCCTACTGCATTGGATACGTCAGATCTAGCTTCCAGCACAAGCTGACACGCGTTTCAAGCGCAACTAAGAGAATACTGCTCCATTTGAAGCGCCAATTTGTCCTACGGCCTCAGATACGTCAAATCTAGCTTCATGGAACGGCAGAGACGCGTTCTTAGCGTAACTTAGCGAAAACTGCTCCATTTGAAGCGCCAATTCTTCTTACGGCATCAGATACGGCAAATCTAGCTTCCTGGACAAGCGGACACGTGTTCCAAGTGCAACTTAGCGTTTTCTGCTCCTTTTGAAGCGTCAATTCATCCTACGGCCTCGGATACGTCATATCTAGCTTCCTGGACAAGCAGACACGCGTTCCAAACGCAACTAAGCGAATTCTGCTCCGTTTGAAGCGCCGATTTGCCCTACGGCCTTAGATACGTCAAATCTAGCTTCCTGGACAAGCAGACACGCATTCCAAGCGTAACGCATCGAACACCGCTCCGCTTGAAGCGCCGATTCGTTCTACGGCCTCAGATACGTCAGATCTAGCTTCCTAGACAAGCAGACACGCGTTCCGAGCGCAACCTCGCGATTACCGCACCATTTGAAGCTCCGATTCGTCCTACTGCATTGGATACGTCAAATCTAGCTTCCAGCACAAGCAGACCCGCGTTCCAAGCGCAACTAAGAGAATACTGCTCCATTTGAAGCGCCGATTTGTCCTACGGCCTTAGATACGTCAAATCTAGCTTCCTGGACAAGCAGAGACGCGTTCTTAGCGTAACTTAGCGAAAATTGCTCCATTTGAAGCGCCAATTCGTCTTACGGCATCAGATACGTCAAATCTAGCTTCCTAAACAAGCAGACACGCGTTCCAAGCGCAACTTAGCGAATTCTGCACCATTTGAAGCGCCGATTCGTCCTACAGCCACAGATACGTGAATTCTAGCTTCCTGGACAAGCAGACACGCGTTCTTAGCGTAACCTTGCGAAAACTGCTCCATTTGAAGCGCCAAATCGTCTTACGGCATCAGATACGGCAAAACTTAGCTTCCTAGACAACCAGACACGCGTTCCTAGTGCAACTTAGCGAATACTGCTCCATTTATAGCGCCAATTCATCCTACGGCCTCGGATACGTCATATCTAGCTTCTTGGACCAGCTGACACGCGTTCCAAGTGCAACTTAGCGAATTATGCTCCATTTGAAGCGCCGATTTGACCTAGAGCCTTAGATACGTCAAGTCTAGCTTCCTGGACAAGCAGACACGCATTCCAAGCGTAACGCATCGAACACCGCTCCGTTTGAAGCGCCGATTCATCCTACGGCCTAAGATACGTCAGATCTAGCTTCCTAGACAAGCAGACACGCGTTCCGAGTGCAACCTCGTCATTACCGCTCCATTTGAAGCTCCGATTCGTCCTACTGCATTGGATACGTCAAATCTAGCTTCCAGCACAAGCAGACACGCGTTTCAAGCGCGACTTAGTGAATACTGCCCCATTTAAAGCGCCGATTCGTCCTACGGCCTCAGATACGTCAGGTCTAGCTTCCTGGACAAGCAGAGACGCGTTCTTAGCGAAACTTGGCGAAAACTGTTCCATTTGAAGCGCAAATTCGTCTTACGGCATCAGATACGTCAAATCTAGCTTCCTAGACAAGCCGACACGCGTTCATAGCGTAACTTAGCGAATACTGCTCCATTTAAAGCGCCTATTCGTCCTACGGATTCAGATACGTAAAATCTAGCTTCTTGGACCAGCAGGCACGCGTTCCAAGGGCAACTTAGCGAATTCTGCTCCATTTCAAGCGCCGATTTGCCCTAGGGCTTTAGATACGTCAAATCTCGCTTCCTGGACAAGCAGACACGCATTTCAAGCGTAATTTAGCGAACGCCGCTCCGTTTGAAGCGCCAACTCGTCCTACGGCCTCATATACGTCAAATCTAGCTTCCTAAACAAGCAGACACGCGTTCCAAGCGCAACTTAGCGAATTCTGCACCATTTGAAGCGCCGATTCGTCCTACAGCCACAGATACGTGAATTCTAGCTTCCTGGACAAGCAGACACGCGTTCTTAGCGTAACCTTGCGAAAACTGCTCCATTTGAAGCGCCAAATCGTCTTACGGCATCAGATACGGCAAAACTTAGCTTCCTAGACAACCAGACACGCGTTCCTAGTGCAACTTAGCGAATACTGCTCCATTTATAGCGCCAATTCATCCTACGGCCTCGGATACGTCATATCTAGCTTCTTGGACCAGCTGACACGCGTTCCAAGTGCAACTTAGCGAATTATGCTCCATTTGAAGCGCCGATTTGCCCTAGGGCCTTAGATACGTCAAGTCTAGCTTCCTGGACAAGCAGACACGCATTCCAAGCGTAACGCATCGAACACCGCTCCGTTTGAAGCGCCGATTCATCCTACGGCCTAAGATACGTCAGATCTAGCTTCCTAGACAAGCAGACACGCGTTCCGAGTGCAACCTCGTCATTACCGCTCCATTTGAAGCTCCGATTCGTCCTACTGCATTGGATACGTCAAATCTAGCTTCCAGCACAAGCAGACACGCGTTTCAAGCGCGACTTAGTGAATACTGCCCCATTTAAAGCGCCGATTCGTCCTACGGCCTCAGATACGTCAGGTCTAGCTTCCTGGACAAGCAGAGACGCGTTCTTAGCGAAACTTGGCGAAAACTGTTCCATTTGAAGCGCAAATTCGTCTTACGGCATCAGATACGTCAAATCTAGCTTCCTAGACAAGCCGACACGCGTTCATAGCGTAACTTAGCGAATACTGCTCCATTTAAAGCGCCTATTCGTCCTACGGATTCAGATACGTAAAATCTAGCTTCTTGGACCAGCAGGCACGCGTTCCAAGGGCAACTTAGCGAATTCTGCTCCATTTCAAGCGCCGATTTGCCCTAGGGCTTTAGATACGTCAAATCTCGCTTCCTGGACAAGCAGACACGCATTTCAAGCGTAATTTAGCGAACGCCGCTCCGTTTGAAGCGCCAACTCGTCCTACGGCCTCATATACGTCAAATCTAGCTTCCTAAACAAGCAGACACGCGTTCCAAGCGCAACTTAGCGAATTCTGCACCATTTGAAGCGCCGATTCGTCCTACAGCCACAGATACGTGAATTCTAGCTTCCTGGACAAGCAGACACGCGTTCTTAGCGTAACCTTGCGAAAACTGCTCCATTTGAAGCGCCAATTCGTCTTACGGCATCCGTTACGGCAAATCTAGCTTCCTGGACAAGCAGACACGCGTTCCAAGTGCAACTTAGCGTTTTCTGCTCCTTTTGAAGCGCCAATTCATCCTACGGCCTCGGATACGTCATATCTAGCTTCCTGGACAAGCAGACACGCGTTTCAAACGCAACTAAGCGAATTCTGCTCCATTTGAAGCGCCGATTTGCCCTACGGCCTTAGATACGTCAAATCTAGCTTCCTGGACAAGCAGACACGCATTCCAAGCGTAACGCATCGAACACCGCTCCGCTTGAAGCGCCGATTCCTTCTACGGCCTCAGATACGTCAGATCTAGCTTCCTAGACAAGCAGACAAGCGTTCCGAGCGCAACCTCGCGATTACCGCTCCATTTGAAGCTCCGATTCGTCCTACTGCATTGGATACGTCAAATCTAGCTTCCAGCACAAGCAGACCCGCGTTCCAAGCGCAACTAAGAGAATACTGCTCCATTTGAAGCGCCGATTTGTCCTACGGCCTCCGATACGTCAAATCTAGCTTCCTGGACAAGCAGAGACGCGTTCTTAGCGTAACTTAGCGAAAATTGCTCCATTTGAAGCGCCAATTCGTCTTACGGCATCAGATACGGCAAAACTTAGCTTCCTAGACAACCAGACACGCGTTCCTAGTGCAACTTAGCGAATACTGCTCCATTTATAGCGCCAATTCATCCTACGGCCTCGGATACGTCATATCTAGCTTCTTGGACCAGCTGACACGCGTTCCAAGTGCAACTTAGCGAATTATGCTCCATTTGAAGCGCCGATTTGCCCTAGGGCCTTAGATACGTCAAGTCTAGCTTCCTGGACAAGCAGACACGCATTCCAAGCGTAACGCATCGAACACCGCTCCGTTTGAAGCGCCGATTCATCCTACGGCCTAAGATACGTCAGATCTAGCTTCCTAGACAAGGAGACACGCGTTCCGAGTGCAACCTCGTCATTACCGCTCCATTTGAAGCTCCGATTCGTCCTACTGCATTGGATACGTCAAATCTAGCTTCCAGCACAAGCAGACACGCGTTTCAAGCGCGACTTAGTGAATACTGCCCCATTTAAAGCGCCGATTCGTCCTACGGCCTCAGATACGTCAGGTCTAGCTTCCTGGACAAGCAGAGACGCGTTCTTAGCGAAACTTGGCGAAAACTGTTCCATTTGAAGCGCAAATTCGTCTTACGGCATCAGATACGTCAAATCTAGCTTCCTAGACAAGCCGACACGCGTTCATAGCGTAACTTAGCGAATACTGCTCCATTTAAAGCGCCTATTCGTCCTACGGATTCAGATACGTAAAATCTAGCTTCTTGGACCAGCAGGCACGCGTTCCAAGGGCAACTTAGCGAATTCTGCTCCATTTCAAGCGCCGATTTGCCCTAGGGCTTTAGATACGTCAAATCTCGCTTCCTGGACAAGCAGACACGCATTTCAAGCGTAATTTAGCGAACGCCGCTCCGTTTGAAGCGCCAACTCGTCCTACGGCCTCATATACGTCAAATCTAGCTTCCTAAACAAGCAGACACGCGTTCCAAGCGCAACTTAGCGAATTCTGCACCATTTGAAGCGCCGATTCGTCCTACAGCCACAGATACGTGAATTCTAGCTTCCTGGACAAGCAGACACGCGTTCTTAGCGTAACCTTGCGAAAACTGCTCCATTTGAAGCGCCAATTCGTCTTACGGCATCCGTTACGGCAAATCTAGCTTCCTGGACAAGCAGACACGCGTTCCAAGTGCAACTTAGCGTTTTCTGCTCCTTTTGAAGCGCCAATTCATCCTACGGCCTCGGATACGTCATATCTAGCTTCCTGGACAAGCAGACACGCGTTCCAAACGCAACTAAGCGAATTCTGCTCCATTTGAAGCGCCGATTTGCCCTACGGCCTTAGATACGTCAAATCTAGCTTCCTGGACAAGCAGACACGCATTCCAAGCGTAACGCATCGAACACCGCTCCGTTTGAAGCGCCGATTCGTCCTACGGCCTCAGATACGTCAAATCAAGCTTCCTAGACAAGCAGACACGCGTTCCAAGCGCAACCTAGCGATTACCGCTCCATTTGAAGCTCCGATTCGTCTTACAGCATTGAATACGTCAAATCTATCTTCCTGGACAAGCAGACACGCGTTCTTAGCGTAACCTTGCGAAAACCGCTCCATTTGAATCTCCGGTTTTTCCTACTGCCTTGGATACGTCAAATCTAGCTTCTTGGACAAGCAGACACGCGTTTCAAGCGCAACTTAGTGAATACTGTTCCATTTGAAGCGCCGATTCGTCCTACGGCCTCAGATACGTCAAATCTAGCTTCCTGGACAAGCAGACACGCGTTCTTAGCGTAATTAAGCGAAAACTATTCCATTTGAAGGGCCAATTCGTCTTACGGCATCAGATACGGCAAATCTAGCTTCCTGGACAAGCGGACACGCGTTCCAAGCGCAACCTAGCGATTACCGCTCCATTTGAAGCTCCGATTCGTCCTACTGCATTGAATACGTCAAATCTAGCTATCAGCACAAGCGGACCCGCGTTCATAGCGCAACCTCGCGATTTCCGCTCCATTTGAAGCTCCAATTCGTCCTACTGCCTTGGATACGTCAAATCTAGCTTCCTGCACAAGCGGACCCGCGTTCCAAGCGCAACTAAGCGAATACTGCTCCGATTGAAGCGCCGATTTGTCCTACGGCCTCAGATACGTCAAATCTAGCTTCCTAGACAAGCAGACACGCGTTCCAAGCGGACCTAGCGATTACCGCTCCATTTGAAGCTCCGATTCGTCCTACTGCATTGAATACGTCAAATCTAGCTATCAGCACAAGCGGACCCGCGTTTCAAGCGCAACCTCGCGATTTCCGCTCCATTTGAAGCTCCGGTTTTTCCTACTGCCTTGGATACGTCAAATCTAGCTTCTTGGACAAGCCTACACGCGTTTCAAGCGCAACTTAGTGAATACTGCTCCATTTGAAGCGCCGATTCGTCCTACGGCCTCAGATACGTCAAATCTAGCTTCCTGGACAAGCAGACACGCGTTCTTAGCGTAACTTAGCGAAAACTATTCCATTTGAAGCGCCAATTCGTCTTACGGCATCAGATACGAAAAATCTAGCTTCCTGGACAAGCAGACACGCGTTCCAAGTGCAACCTAGCGATTACCGCTCCATTTTAAGCTCCGATTCGTCCTACTGCATTGAATACGTCAAATCTAGCTATCAGCACCAGCGGACCCGCGTTCCAAGCGCAACCTCGCGATTTCCGCTCCATTTGAGCTCCAATTCGTCCTACTGCCTTGGATACGTCAAATCTAGCTTCCAGCACAATCGGACCCGCGTTCCAAGCGCAACTAAGAGAATACTGCTCCATTTGAAGCGCCGATTTGTCCTACGGCCTCAGATACGTCAAATCTAGCTTCCTAGACAAGCAGACACGCGTTCCAAGCGCAACCTCGCGATTACCGCTCCATTTGAAGCTCCGATTCGTCCTACTGCATTGAATACGTCAAATCTAGCTTTCAGCACAAGCGGACCCGCGTTCCAAGCGCAACCTCGCGATTTCCGCTCCATTTGAATCTCCGATTTGCCCTACGGCCTTAGATACGTCAAATCTAGCTTCCTGGACAAGCAGACACGCATTCCAAGCGTAACGCATCGAACACCGCTCCGTTTGAAGCGCCGATTCGTCCTACGGCCTCAGATACGTCAAATCTAGCTTCCTAGACAAGCAGACACGCGTTCCAAGCGCAACCTAGCGATTACCGCTCCATTTGAAGCTCCGATTCGTCCTACTGCCTTGAATACGTCAAATCTAGCTTCCTGCACAAGCGGACCCGCGTTCCAAGCGCAACTAAGAGAATACTGCTCCATTTGAAGCGCCGATTTGTCCTACGGCCTCAGATACGTCAAATCTAGCTTCCTAGACAAGCAGACACGCGTTCCAAGCGCAACCTAGCGATTACCGCTCCATTTGAAGCTCCGATTCGTCCTACTGCATTAAATTCGTCAAATCTAGCTATCAGCACAAGCGAACCCGCGTTCCAAGCGCAACCTCGCGATTTCCGCTCCATTTGAATTTCCGGTTTTTCCTACTGCCTTGGATACGTCAAATCTAGCTTCTTGGACAAGCAGACCCGCGTTTCAAGCGCAACTTAGTGAATACTGCTCCATTTGAAGCGCCGATTCGTCCTACGGCCTCAGATACGTCAAATCTAGCTTCCTGGACAAGCAGACACGCGTTCTTAGCGTAATTAAGCGAAAACTATTCCATTTGAAGGGCCAATTCGTCTTACGGCATCAGATACGGCAAATCTAGCTTCCTGGACAAGCAGACACGCGTTCCAAGCGCAACCTAGCGATTACCGCTCCATTTGAAGCTCCGATTCGTCCTACTGCATTGAATACGTCAAATCTAGCTATCAGCACAAGCGGACCCGCGTTCCAAGCGCAACCTCGCGATTTCCGCTCCATTTGAAGCTCCAATTCGTCCTACTGCCTTGGATACGTCAAATCTAGCTTCCACCACAAGCGGACCCGCGTTCCAAGCGCAACTAAGAGAATACTGCTCCATTTGAAGCGCCGATTTGTCCTACGGCCTCAGATACGTCAAATCTAGCTTCCTAGACAAGCAGACACGCGTTCCAAGCGGACCTAGCGATTACCGCTCCATTTGAAGCTCCGATTCGTCCTACTGCATTGAATACGTCAAATCTAGCTATCAGCACAAGCGGACCCGCGTTTCAAGCGCAACCTCGCGATTTCCGCTCCATTTGAATCTCCGGTTTTTCCTACTGCCTTGGATACGTCAAATCTAGCTTCTTGGACAAGCAGACACGCGTTTCAAGCGCAACTTAGTGAATACTGCTCCATTTGAAGCGCCGATTCGTCCTACGGCCTCAGATACGTCAAATCTAGCTTCCTGGACAAGCAGACACGCGTTCTTAGCGTAACTTAGCGAAAACTATTCCATTTGAAGCGCCAATTCGTCTTACGGCATCAGATACGGCAAATCTAGCTTCCTGGACAAGCAGACACGCGTTCCAAGCGCAACCTCGCGATTACCGCTCCATTTGAAGCTCCGATTCGTCCTACTGCATTGAATACGTCAAATCTAGCAATCAGCACAAGCGGACCCGCGTTCCAAGCGCAACCTCGCGATTTCCGCTCCATTTGAGCTCCAATTCGTCCTACTGCCTTGGATACGTCAAATCTAGCTTCCAGCACAATCGGACCCGCGTTCCAAGCGCAACTAAGAGAATACTGCTCCATTTGAAGCGCCGATTTGTCCTACGGCCTCAGATACGTCAAATCTAGCTTCCTAGACAAGCAGACACGCGTTCCAAGCGCAACCTAGCGATTACCGCTCCATTTGAAGCTCCGATTCGTCCTACTGCATTGAATACGTCAAATCTAGCTATCAGCACAAGCGGACCCGCGTTCCAAGCGCAACCTCGCGATTTCCGCTCCATTTGAGCTCCAATTCGTCCTACTGCCTTGGATACGTCAAATCTAGCTTCCAGCACAATCGGACCCGCGTTCCAAAGCGCAACTAAGAGAATACTGCTCCATTTGAAGCGCCGATTTGTCCTACGGCCTCAGATACGTCAAATCTAGCTTCCTGGACAAGCGGACACGCGTTCTTGGCGTAACTTAGCAAAAACTGCTCCATTTGAAGCGCCAATTCGTCTTACAGCATCAGATACGGCAAACCAAGCTTCCTGGACAAGCAGACACGCGTTCCAAGTGCAACTTAGCGTTTTCTGCTCCATTTGAAGCGCCAATTCATCCTACGGCCTCGGATACGTCATATCTAGCTTCCTGGACAAGCAGACACGCGTTCCAAACGCAAATAAGCGAATTCTGCTCTATTTAGAGCGCCGATTTGCTCTACGGCCTTAGATACGTCAAATCTAGCTTCCAGCACAAGCAGACACGTATTACTAGCGTAACGCATCAAACACCGCTCTGTTTGAAGCGCCGATTCGTCCTACGGCCTCAGATACGTCAGATCTAGCTTCCTAGACAAGCAGACAAGCGTTCCGAGTGCAACCTCGTCATTACCGCTCCATTTGAAGCTCCGATTCGTCCTACTGCATTGGATACGTCAGATCTAGCTTCCAGCACAAGCAGACACGCGTTTCAAGCGCAACTTGGTGAATACTGCTCCATTTGAAGCGCCGACTCGTCCCACGGCCTCAGATACGTCAAATCTAGCTTCCTGGACAAGCAGACCCGCGTTCTTAGCGTAAGTAGACAACCAGACACGCGTTTCAAGCGTGACTTAGCGAATACTGCTCCATTTAAAGCGCCTAATCGTCCTACGGCCTCAGATACG
This sequence comes from Plasmopara viticola, assembly GCA_001695595.3. Taxonomy (NCBI): domain Eukaryota; phylum Oomycota; class Peronosporomycetes; order Peronosporales; family Peronosporaceae; genus Plasmopara; species Plasmopara viticola. The sequence goes on along the minus strand of MBPM02000228.1, from coordinate 21,527 downwards.
TAAAATCTAGCTTCTTGGACCAGCTGACACGCGTTCCAAGTGCAACTTAGCGAATTCTGCTCCATTTGAAGCGCCGATTTGCCCTTCGGCCTTAGATACGTCAAATTCAGCTTCCTGGACAAGCAGACACGCATTCCAAGCGTAACGCATCAAACACAGCTCTGTTTGAAGCGCCGATTCGTCCTACGGCCTAAGATACGTCAAATCTAGCTTCCTAGACAAGCAGACAAGCGTTCCGAGTGCAACCTCGTCATTATCGCTCCATTTGAAGCTCCGATTCGTCCTACTGCATTGGATACGTCAAATCTAGCTTCCAGCACAAGCAGACACGCGTTTCAAGCGCAACTAAGAGAATACATCTCCATTTGAAGCGCCGACTCGTCCCACAGCCTCAGATACGTCAAATCTAGCTTCCTGGACAAGCAGACCCGCGTTCTTAGCGTAAGTAGACAACCAGACACGCGTTTCAAGCGTGACTTAGCGAATACTGCTCCATTTAAAGCGCCTAATCGTCCTACGGCCTCAGATACGTAAAATCTAGCTTCTTGGACCAGCTGACACGCGTTCCAAGTGCAACTTAGCGAATTCTGCTCCATTTGAAGCGCCGATTTGCCCTTCGGCCTTAGATTCGTCAAATCTAGCTTCCTGGACAAGCAGACACGCATTCCAAGCGTAACGCATCAAACACCGCTCTGTTTGAAGCGCCGATTCGTCCTACGGCCTCAGATACGTCAGATCTAGCTTCCTAAACAAGCAGACAAGCGTTCCGAGTGCAACCTCGTCATTACCGCTCCATTTGAAGCTCCGATTCGTCCTACTGCATTGGATACGTCAAATCTAGCTTCCAGCACAAGCAGACACGCGTTTCAAGCGCAACTAAGAGAATACTGCTCCATTTGAAGCGCCGACTCGTCCCACAGCCTTAGAAACGTCAAATCTAGCTTCCTGGACAAGCAGACACGCTTTCCAAGCGAAACTTAGCGAACGCCGCTCCGTTTGAAGCGCCGACTCGTCCTACGGCCTCAGATACGTCAAATCTAGCTTCCTAAACAAGCGGACACGCGTTCCAAGCGCAACTTAGCGAATTCTGCACCATTTGAAGCGTTGATTCGTCCTACAGCCACAGATATGTGAATTCTAGCTTCCTGGACAAGAAGACACGCGTTCTTAGCGTAACCTTGCGAAAACTGCTCCATTCGAAGCGCCAATTCGTCTTACGGCATCAGTTACGGCAAATCTAGCTTCCTGGACAAGCAGACACGCGTTCCAAGTGCAACTTAGCGTTTTCTGCTCCTTTTGAAGCGCCAATTCATCCTACGGCCTCGGATACGTCATATCTAGCTTCCTGGACAAGCAGACACGCGTTCCAAGTGCAACTTAGCGAATTCTGCTCCATTTGAAGCGCCGATTTGCCCTAGGGCCTTAGATACGTCAAGTCATGCTTCCTGGACAAGCAGACACGCATTCCAAGCGTAACGCATCGAACACCGCTCCGTTTGAAGCGCCGATTCGTCCTGCGGCCTAAGATACGTCAGATCTAGCTTCCGAGACAAGCAGACACGCGTTCCGAGTGCAACCTCGTCATTACCGCTCCATTTGAAGCTCCGATTCGTCCTACTGCATTGGATACGTCAAATCTAGCTTCCAGCACAAGCAGACACGCGTTTCAAGCGCGACTTAGTGAATACTGCTCCATTTGAAGCGCCGATTCGTCCTACGGCCTCAGATACGTCAGGTCTAGCTTCCTGGACAAGCAGAGACGCGTTCTTAGCGTAACTTGGCGAAAACTGTTCCATTTGAAGCGCAAACCCGTCTTACGGCATCAGATACGTCAAATCTAGCTTCCTGGACAAGCAGACACGCGTTCTAAGCGTAACTTAGCAAATACTGCTCCATTTAAAGCGCCTATTCGTCCTACGGATTCAGATACGTAAAATCTAGCTTCTTGGACCAGCAGACACGCGTTCCAAGGGCAACTTAGCGAATTCTGCTCCATTTCAAGCGCCGATTTGCCCTAGGGCTTTAGATACGTCAAATCTCGCTTCCTGGACAAGCAGACACGCATTCCAAGCAATACTTAGCGAACGCCGCTCCGTTTGAAGCGCCGACTCGTCCTACGGCCTCAGATACGTCAAATCTAGCTTCCTAAACAAGCGGACACGCGTTCCAAGCGCAACTTAGCGAATTCTGCACCATTTGAAGCGCCGATTCGTCCTACAGCCTCAGATACGTGGAGTCTAGCTTCCTGGACAAGCAGACACGCGTTCTTAGCGAATCCTTGCCAAAACTGCTCCATTTGAAGCGCCAATTCGTCTTACGGCATCAGATACGGCAAATCTAGCTTCCTGGACAAGCAGACACGCGTTCCAAGTGCAACTTAGCGTTTTCTGCTCCTTTTGAAGCGCCAATTCATCCTACGGCCTCGGATACGTCAAATCTAGCTTCCTGGACAAGCAGACACGCGTTCCAAACGCAACTAAGCGAATTCTGCTCCATTTGAAGCGCCGATTTGCCCTACGGCCTTAGATACGTCAAATCTAGCTTCCTGGACAAGCAGACACGCATTCCAAGCGTAACGCATCGAACACCGCTCCGTTTGAAGCGCCGATTCGTCCTACGGCCTCAGATACGTCAAATCAAGCTTCCTAGACAAGCAGACACGCGTTCCCAGCGCAACCTAGCGATTACCGCTCCATTTGAAGCTCCGATTCGTCCTACTGCCTTGGATACGTCAAATCTAGCTTCCAGCACAAGCGGACCCGCGTTCCAAGCGCAACTAAGAGAATACTGCTCCATTTGAAGCGCCGATTTGTCCTACGGCCTAAGATACGTCAAAGCTACCTTCCTAGACAAGCAGACACGCGTTCCAAGCGCAACCTAGCGATTACCGCTCCATTTGAAGCTCCGATTCGTCCTACTGCATTGAATACGTCAAATCTATCTTCCTGGACAAGCAGACACGCGTTCTTAGCGTAACCTTGCGAAAACTGCTCCTTTTGAATCTCCGGTTTTTCCTACTGCCTTGGATACGTCATATCTAGCTTCCTGGACAAGCAGACACGCGTTCCAAACGCAACTTAGCGAATTCTGCTCCACTTGAAGCGCCGATTTGCTCTACGGCCTTAGATACGTCAAATCTAGCTTCCTGGACAAGCAGACACGCATTCCAAGCGTAACGCATCGAACACCGCTCCGTTTGAAGCGCCGATTCGTCCTACGGCCTCAGATACGTCAAATCAAGCTTCCTAGACAAGCAGACACGCGTTCCAAGCGCAACCTAGCGATTACCGCTCCATTTGAAGCTCCGATTCGTCCTACTGCCTTGGATACGTCAAATCTAGCTTCCAGCACAAGCGGACCCGCGTTCCAAGCGCAACTAAGAGAATACTGCTCCATTTGAAGCGCCGATTTGTCCTACGGCCTAAGATACGTCAAAGCTAGCTTCCTAGACAAGCAGACACGCGTTCCAAGCGCAACCTAGCGATTACCGCTCCATTTGAAGCTCCGATTCGTCCTTCTGCATTGAATACGTCAAATCTATCTTCCTGGACAAGCAGACACGCGTTCTTAGCGTAACCTTGCGAAAACCGCTCCATTTGAATCTCCGGTTTTTCCTACTGCCTTGGATACGTCAAATCTAGCTTCTTGGACAAGCAGACACGCGTTTCAAGCGCAACTTAGTGAATACTGCTCCATTTGAAGCGCCGATTCGTCCTACGGCCTCAGATACGTCAAATCTAGCTTCCTGGACAAGCAGACACGCGTTCTTAGCGTAATTAAGCGAAAACTATTCCATTTGAAGGGCCAATTCGTCTTACGGCATCAGATACAGCAAATCTAACTTCCTGGACAAGCAGACACGCGTTCCAAGCGCAACCTAGCGATTACCGCTCCATTTGAAGCTCCGATTCGTCCTACTGCTTTGAATACGTCAAATCTAGCTATCAGCACAAGCGGACCCGCGTTCCAAGCGCAACCTCGCGATTTCCGCTCCATTTGAAGCTCCGATTCGTCCTACTGCCTTGGATACGTCAAATCGAGCTTCCACCACAAGCGGACCCGCGTTCCAAGCGCAACTAAGAGAATACTGCTCCATTTGAAGCGCCGATTTGTCCTACGGCCTCAGATACGTCAAATCTAGCTTCCTAGACAAGCAGACACGCGTTCCAAGCGCAACCTCGCGATTACCGCTCCATTTGAAGCTCCGATTCGTCCTACTGCCTTGGATACGTCAAATCTAGCTTCCACCACAAGCGGACCCGCGTTCCAAGCGCAACTAAGAGAATACTGCTCCATTTGAAGCGCCGATTTGTCCTACGGCCTCAGATACGTCAAAGCTAGCTTCTTGGACAAGCAGACACGCGTTCCAAGTGCAACTTAGCGAATTCTAATCCATTTGAAGCGCCGATTTGCCCTACGGCCTTAGATACGTCAAATCTAGCTTCCTGGACAAGCAGACACGCATTCCAAGCGTAACGCATCGAACACCGCTCCGTTTGAAGCGCCGATTCGTCCTACGGCCTCAGATACGTCAAATCAAGCTTCCTAGACAAGCAGACACGCGTTCCAAGCGCAACCTAGCGATTACCGCTCCATTTGAAGCTCCGATTCGTCCTACTGCCTTGGATACGTCAAATCTAGCTTCCAGCACAAGCGGACCCGCGTTCCAAGCGCAACTAAGAGAATACTGCTCCATTTGAAGCGCCGATTTGTCCTACGGCCTAAGATACGTCAAAGCTAGCTTCCTAGACAAGCAGACACGCGTTCCAAGCGCAACCTAGCGATTACCGCTCCATTTGAAGCTCCGATTCGTCCTTCTGCATTGAATACGTCAAATCTATCTTCCTGGACAAGCAGACACGCGTTCTTAGCGTAACCTTGCGAAAACCGCTCCATTTGAATCTCCGGTTTTTCCTCCTGCCTTGGATACGTCAAATCTAGCTTCTTGGACAAGCAGACACGCGTTTCAAGCGCAACTTAGTGAATACTGCTCCATTTGAAGCGCCGATTCGTCCTACGGCCTCAGATACGTCAAATCTAGCTTCCTGGACAAGCAGACACGCGTTCTTAGCGTAATTAAGCGAAAACTATTCCATTTGAAGGGCCAATTCGTCTTACGGCATCAGATACGGCAAATCTAACTTCCTGGACAAGCAGACACGCGTTCCAAGCGCAACCTAGCGATTACCGCTCCATTTGAAGCTCCGATTCGTCCTACTGCATTGAATACGTCAAATCTAGCTATCAGCACAAGCGGACCCGCGTTCCAAGCGCAACCTCGCGATTTCCGCTCCATTTGAAGCTCCGATTCGTCCTACTGCCTTGGATACGTCAAATCGAGCTTCCACCACAAGCGGACCCGCGTTCCAAGCGCAACTAAGAGAATACTGCTCCATTTGAAGCGCCGATTTGTCCTACGGCCTCAGATACGTCAAATCTAGCTTCCTAGACAAGCAGACACGCGTTCCAAGCGCAACCTCGCGATTACCGCTCCATTTGAAGCTCCGATTCGTCCTACTGCCTTGGATACGTCAAATCTAGCTTCCACCACAAGCGGACCCGCGTTCCAAGCGCAACTAAGAGAATACTGCTCCATTTGAAGCGCCGATTTGTCCTACGGCCTCAGATACGTAAAATCTAGCTTCTTGGACAAGCAGACACGCGTTCCAAGTGCAACTTAGCGAATTCTAATCCATTTGAAGCGCCGATTTGCCCTACGGCCTTAGATACGTCAAATCTAGCTTCCTGGACAAGCAGACACGCATTCCAAGCGTAACGCATCGAACGCCGCTCCGTTTGAAGCGCCGATTCGTCTTACGGCATCAGATACGGCAAATCTAGCTTCCTGGACAAGCAGACACGCGTTCCAAGCGCAACCTAGCGATTACCGCTCCATTTGAAGCTCCGATTCGTCCTACTGCATTGAATACGTCAAATCTAGCTATCAGCACAAGCGGACCCGCGTTCCAAGCGCAACCTCGCGATTTCCGCTCCATTTGAAGCTCCAATTCGTCCTACTGCCTTGGATACGTCAAATCTAGCTTCCAGCACAATCGGACCCGCGTTCCAAGCGCAACTAAGAGAATACTGCTCCATTTGAAGCGCCGATTTGTCCTACGGCCTCAGATACGTCAAATCTAGCTTCCTAGACAAGCAGACACGCGTTCCAAGCGCAACCTAGCGATTACCGCTCCATTTGAAGCTCCGATTCGTCCTACTGCATTGAATACGTCAAATCTAGCTATCAGCACAAGCGGACCCGCGTTCCAAGCGCAACCTCGCGATTTCCGCTCCATTTGAAGCTCCGATTCGTCCTACTGCCTTGGATACGTCAAATCGAGCTTCCACCACAAGCGGACCCGCGTTCCAAGCGCAACTAAGAGAATACTGCTCCATTTGAAGCGCCGATTTGTCCTACGGCCTCAGATACGTCAAATCTAGCTTCCTAGACAAGCAGACACGCGTTCCAAGCGCAACCTAGCGATTACCGCTCCATTTGAAGCTCCGATTCGTCCTACTGCATTGAATACGTCAAATCTAGCTATCAGCACAAGCGGACCCGCGTTCCAAGCGCAACCTCGCGATTTCCGCTCCATTTGAATCCCCGGTTTTTCCTACTGCCTTGGATACGTCAAATCTAGCTTCTTGGACAAGCAGACACGCGTTTCAAGCGCAACTTAGTGAATACTGCTCCATTTGAAGCGCCGATTTGCCCTACGGCCTTAGATACGTCAAATCTAGCTTCCTGGACAAGCAGACACGCATTCCAAGCGTAACGCATCGAACACCGCTCCGTTTGAAGCGCCGATTCGTCCTACGGCCTCAGATACGTCAAATCTAGCTTCCTAGACAAGCAGACACGCGTTCCAAGCGCAACCTAGCGATTACCGCTCCATTTGTAGCTCCGATTCGTCCTACTGCCTTGGATACGTCAAATCTAGCTTCCTGCACAAGCGGACCCGCGTTCCAAGCGCGACTAAGAGAATACTGCTCCATATGAAGCGCCGATTTGTCCTACGGCATCAGATACGTCAAATCTAGCTTCCTAGACAAGCAGGCACGCGTTCCAAGCGCAACCTAGCGATTACCGCTCCATTTGAAGCTCCAATTCGTCCTACTGCATTGAATTCGTCAAATCTAGCTATCAGCACAAGCTAACCCGCGTTCCAAGCGCAACCTCGCGATTTCCGCTCCATTTGAATTTCCGGTTTTTCCTACTGCCTTGGATACGTCAAATCTAGCTTCTTGGACAAGCAGACCCGCGTTTCAAGCGCAACTTAGTAAATACTGCTCCATTTGAAGCGCCGATTCGTCCTACGGCCTCAGATACGTCAAATCTAGCTTCCCGGACAAGCAGACACGCGTTCTTAGCGTAACGCATCGAACACCGCTCCGTTTGAAGCGCCGATTCGTCCTACGGCCTCAGATACGTCAAATCTAGCTTCCCAGACTAGCAGACACGCGTTCCAAGCGCAACCTAGCGATTACCGCTCCATTTGAAGCTCCAATTCGTCCTACTGCATTGAATTCGTCAAATCTAGCTTCAGCACAAGCTAACCCGCGTTCCAAGCGCAACTCGCGATTCCGCTCCATTTGAATTTCCGGTTTTTCCTACTGCCTTGGATACGTCAAATCTAGCTTCTTGGACAAGCAGACCCGCGTTCAAGCGCAACTTAGTAAATACTGCTCCATTTGAAGCGCCGATTCGTCCTACGGCCTCAGATACGTCAAATCTAGCTTCCCGGACAAGCAGACACGCGTTCTTAGCGTAACGCATCGAACACCGCTCCGTTTGAAGCGCCGATTCGTCCTACGGCCTCAGATACGTCAAATCTAGCTTCCCAGACTAGCAGACACGCGTTCCAAGCGCAACCTAGCGATTACCGCTCCATTTGAAGCTCCGATTCGTCCTACTGCCTTGGATACGTCAAATCTAGCTTCCTGCACAAGCGGACCCGCGTTCCAAGCGCAACTAAGAGAATACTGCTCCATATGAAGCGCCTAATCGTCCTACGGCCTCAGATACGTAATATCTAGCTTCTTGGACCAGATGACACGCGTTCCAAGTGCAACTTAGCGAATTCTGCTCCATTTGAAGCGCCGATTTGCCCTTCGGCCTTAGATACGTCAAATCTAGCTTCCTGGACAAGCAGACACGCATTCCAAGCGTAACGCATCAAACACCGCTCTGTTTGAAGCGCCAATTCGTCCTACGGCCTCAGATACGTCAGATCTAGCTTCCTAGACAAGCAAACAAGCGTTCCGAGTGCAACCTCGTCATTACCGCTCCATTTGATGCTCCGATTCGTCCTACTGCATTGGATACGTCAAATCTAGCTTCCAGCACAAGCAGACACGCGTTTCAAGCGCAACTAAGAGAATACTGCTCCATTTGAAGCGCCGACTCGTCCCACAGCCTCAGATACGTCAAATCTAGCTTCCTGGACAAGCAGACCGCGTTCTTAGCGTAAGTAGACAACCAGACACGCGTTTCAAGCGTGACTTAGCGAATACTGCTCCATTTAAAGCGCCTAATCGTCCTACGGCCTCAGATACGTAAAATCTAGCTTCTTGGACCAGCTGACACGCGTTCCAAGTGCAACTTAGCGAATTCTGCTCCATTTGAAGCGCCGATTTGCCCTTCGGCCTTAGATTTGTCAAATCTAGCTTCCTGGACAAGCAGACACGCATTCCAAGCGTAACGCATCAAACACCGCTCTGTTTGAAGCGCCGATTCGTCCTACGGCCTCAGATACGTCAGATCTAGCTTCCTAAACAAGCAGACAAGCGTTCCGAGTGCAACCTCGTCATTACCGCTCCATTTGAAGCTCCGATTCGTCCTACTGCATTGGATACGTCAAATCTAGCTTTCAGCACAAGCAGACTGGCGTTTCAAGTGCAACTAAGAGAATACTGCTCCATTTGAAGCGCCGATTCGTCCTACGGCCTCCGATACGGCAAATCTAGCGTCCTGGACAAGCAGACACGCGTGCCAAGTGCAACTTAGCGTTTTGCTCGTTTTGAAGCGCCAATTCATCCTACGGCCTCGGATACGTCATATCAAGCTTCCTGGACAAGCAGACACGCGTTCCAAGTGCAACTTAGCGAATTCTGCTCCATTTGAAGCGCCGATTTGCCCTACGGCCTTAGATACGTCAAATCGAGCTTCCTGGACAAGCAGACACGCATTCCAAGCGTAACGCATCGAACACCGCTCCGTTTGAAGCGCCGGTTCGTCCTACGGCCTCAGATACGTCAAATCTAGCTTCCTAGACAAGCAGACACGCGTTCCAAGCGCAACCTCGCGATTACCGCTCCATTTGAAGCTCCGGTTCTTTCTACGGCCTCAGATACGTCAAATCTAGCTTCCTGGACAAGCAGACACGCGTTGCAAGCGCAACTTAGCGAATACTTCTCCATTTGAAGCGCCGAATCGTCCTACGGCCTCAGATACGTCAAATCTAGCTTCCTGGACAAGCAGACACGCGTTCCAAGTGCAACTTAGCGAATACTTCTCCATTTGAAGCGTCGAATCGTCCTATGGCCTCAGATACTTCAAACCAAACTTCCTGGACAAGCAGACACGTGTTCCAAGCGCAACTTAGCGAATACTGCTCCATTTGAAGCGCCGATTCGTCCTACGGCCTCAGATACGTCAAATCAAGCTTCCTGGACAATCAGACACGTGTTGCAAGCGTAACTTAGCGAATACTTCTCCATTTGAAGCGCCGATTCGTCCTACGGCCTCAGATACATCGAATCTAGCATCCTGGACAAGCAGACCCGCGTTCTTAGCGTAACCTTGCGAAAACCGCTCCATTTGAAGCGCCAATTCGTCTTACGGCATCCGATACGGCATATCTAGCTTCCTGGACAACCAGACACGCATTCCTAGTGCAACTTAGCGTTTTCTGCTCCATTTGAAGCGCCAATTCATCCTACGGCCTCTGATACGTCATATCAAGCTTCCTGGACAAGCAGACTCGCGTTGCAAACGCAACTTAGCCACTTCTGCTCCATTTGAAGCGCCGATTTGCCCTACGGCCTTAGATACGTCAAATCTAGCTTCCTGGACAAGCAGACACGCATTCCAAGCGTAACGCATCGAACACCGCTCCGTTTGAAGCGCCGATTCGTCCTACGGCCTCAGATACGTCAAATCTAGCTTCCTAGACAAGCAGACACGCGTTCCAAGCGCAACCTCGCGATTACCGTTCCATTTGAAGCTCCGGTTCTTTCTACTGCCCTGGATACGTCAAATCTAGCTTCCAGCACAAGCAGACACGCGTTTCAAGCGCAACTAAGAGAATACTGCTCCATTTGAAGCGCCGATTTGTCCTACGGCATCAGATACGTCAAATCTAGCTTCCTGGACAAGCAGACACGCGTTCTTAGCGTAACTTAGCGAAAACTGCTCCATTTGAAGCGCCAATTCGTCTTACGGCATCAGCTACGGCGTATCTAGCTTCCTGGACAACCAGACACGCGTTCCTAGTGCAACTTAGCGTTTTCTGCTCCATTTGAAGCGCCAATTCATCCTACGGCCTCAGATACGTCAAACTAAGCTTCCTGGACAAGCAGACACGCGTTCCAAGCGCAACTTAGCGAATTCTGCTCCGTTTGAAGCGCCGATTTGTCTTACGGCCTCAGATACGTCAAATCTAGCTTCCTCGACAAGCAGACCCGCGTTCCAAGCGCAACCTCGCGATTACCGCTCCATTTGAAGCTCCGGTTCTTTCTACGGCCTCAGATACGTCAAATCTAGCTTCCTGGACAAGCAGACACGCGTTGCAAGCGCAACTTAGCGAATACTTCTCCATTTGAAGCGCCGAATCGTCCTACGGCCTCAGATACGTCAAATCTAGCTTCCTGGACAAGCAGACACGCGTTCCAAGTGCAACTTAGCGAATACTTCTCCATTTGAAGCGCCGAATCGTCCTATGGCCTCAGATACGTCAAACCAAGCTTCCTGGACAAGCAGACACGCGTTCCAAGCGCAACTTAGCGAATACTGCTCCATTTAAAGCGCCGATTCGTCCTACGGCCTCAGATACGTCAAATCAAGCTTCCTGGACAAGCAGACACGTGTTGCAAGCGCAACTTAGCGAATACTTCTCCATTTGAAGCGCCGATTCGTCCTACGGCCTCAGATACGTCAAATCTAGCATCCTGGACAAGCAGACCCGCGTTCTTAGCGTAACCTTGCGAAAACCGCTCCATTTGAAGCGCCAATTCGTCTTACGGCATCCGATACGGCATATCTAGCTTCCTGGACAACCAGACACGCATTCCTAGTGCAACTTAGCGTTTTCTGCTCCATTTGAAGCGCCAATTCATCCTACGGCCTCTGATACGTCATATCAAGCTTCCTGGACAAGCAGACTCGCGTTGCAAACGCAACTTAGCCACTTCTGCTCCATTTGAAGCGCCGATTTGCCCTACGGCCTTAGATACGTCAAATCTAGCTTCCTGGACAAGCAGACACGCATTCCAAGCGTAACGCATCGAACACCGCTCCGTTTGAAGCGCCGATTCGTCCTACGGCCTCAGATACGTCAAATCTAGCTTCCTAGACAAGCAGACACGCGTTCCAAGCGCAACCTCGCGATTACCGTTCCATTTGAAGCTCCGGTTCTTTCTACTGCCCTGGATACGTCAAATCTAGCTTCCAGCACAAGCAGACACGCGTTTCAAGCGCAACTAAGAGAATACTGCTCCATTTGAAGCGCCGATTTGTCCTACGGCATCAGATACGTCAAATCTAGCTTCCTGGACAAGCAGACACGCGTTCTTAGCGTAACTTAGCGAAAACTGCTCCATTTGAAGCGCCAATTCGTCTTACGGCATCAGCTACGGCGTATCTAGCTTCCTGGACAACCAGACACGCGTTCCTAGTGCAACTTAGCGTTTTCTGCTCCATTTGAAGCGCCAATTCATCCTACGGCCTCAGATACGTCAAACTAAGCTTCCTGGACAAGCAGACACGCGTTCCAAGCGCAACTTAGCGAATTCTGCTCCGTTTGAAGCGCCGATTTGTCTTACGGCCTCAGATACGTCAAATCTAGCTTCCTCGACAAGCAGACCCGCGTTCCAAGCGCAACCTCGCGATTACCGCTCCATTTGAAGCTCCGATTCGTCCTACTGCCTTGGATACGTCAAATCTTGCTTCCAGCACAAGCAGACCCGCGTTCCAAGGGCAACTAAGAGAATACTGCTCCATTTGAAGCGCCGATTTGTCCTACGGCCTCAAATACGTCAAATCTAGCTTCCTAGACAAGCAGACTCGCGTTCCAAGCGCAACCTCGCGATTACCGCTCCATTTGAAGCTCCGATTCGTCCTACTGCATTGGATACGTCAAATCTAGCTATCAGCACAAGCGGACCCTCGTTCCAAGCGCAACCTCGCGATTTCCGCTCTTTTTGAAGCTCCGGTTCTTTCTACTGCCCTGGATACGTCAAATCTAGCTTCCAGCACAAGCAGACACGCGTTTCAAGCGCAACTTAGTGAATACTGCTCCATTTGAAGCGCCGATTCGTCCTACGGCCTCAGATACGTCAAATCTAGCTTCCTGGACAAGCAGACCCGCGTTCTTAGCGTAACTTAGCAAAAATTGCTCCATTTGAAGCGCCAATTCGTCTTACGGCATCAGATACGGCAAATCTAGCTTCCTAGAAAACCAGACACGCGTTCCAAGCGTAACTTAGCGAATACTGCTCCATTTAGAGCGCCTAATCTTCCTACAGCCTCAGATACGTAAAATCTAGCTTCTTGGACAAGCAGACACGCGTTCCAAGTGCATATTAGCGAATTCTAATTCATTTGAAGCGCCGATTTGCCCTACGGCCTTAGATACGTCAAATCTAGCTTCCTGGACAAGCAGACACGCATTCCAAGCGTAACGCATCGAACGCCGCTCCGTTTGAAGCGCCGATTCGTCCTACGGCCTAAGATACGTCAGATCTAGCTTCCTAGACAAGCAGACACGCGTTCCGAGTGCAACCTCGTCATCACCGCTCCATTTGAAGCTCCGATTCGTCCTACGGCCTCAGATACGTCAAATCTCGCTTCCAGCACAAGCAGACACGCGTTTCAAGCGCAACTTAGCGAATACTGCTCCATTTGAAGCGCCAATTCGTCCTACGGCATCCGATACGTCAAATCAGGCTTCCTGGACAAGCAGACACGCGTTCCAAGTGCAACTTAGCGAAAACTGCTCCATTTGAAGCGCCGATTCGTCCAACGGCCTCAGATACGTCAAATCTAGCTTCCTGGACAAGCAGACACGCGTTCCAAGCGCAACTTCGTGAATACTGCTCCATTTGAAGCTCCGATTTGTCCGACGGGGCAAGATACGTCAAATGTAGCTTCGTGGACAAGCAGACACGCGTTTCAAGTGCAACTTAGCGAATACTGCTCCATTTGAAGCGCCGATTCGTCTTACGGCCTCAGATACGTCAGATCTAGCTTCCTGGACAAGCAGACACGCGTTCCAAGCGCAACTTAGTTAATACTGCTTCATTTGAAGCGCCGATCCGTCATACGGCCTCAGATACATGAATTCTAGCTTCCTGGACAAGCAGACACGCGTTCCAAGTGCAACTAAGCGAATACCGCTCCATTTGAAGCGCCAATTCGTCCTACAGCCTCCGACAGGTAAGACTAGGCTTCCTGGACAAGCAGACACGCGTTCCAAGTGCAACTTAGCGAATACTGCTCCATTTGAAGCGCCGATTTGTCATACGGCCTCAGATACGTCAAATATAGCTTCCTGGACAAGCAGACACGCGTTGCAAGTGCAACTTAGCGAATACTACTCCATTTGAAGCGCCGATTCGACCTACGGCCTCAGATACGTCGAACATAGCTTCCTGGACAAGCCGACTCGCGTTCCAATTGAAACTAAGCGAATACTGCTCCATTTGAAGCGCCGATTCGTCCTACGGCCTCAGATACGTCAAACAGGCTTCCTGGACAAGCAGACACACGTTCCAAGTGCAACTTAGCGAATACTGCTCCATTTGAATAGCCGATTCGTCCTACGGCCTCAGATACGTCAAATCAAGCTTCCTGGACAAGCAGACACGCGTTCCAAGCGCAACCTAGCGATCACCGCTCCATTCGAAGCTCCGATTCGTCCTACTGCATTGTATACGTCAAATCTAGCTTCCTGGACAAGCAGACACGCGTTCCAAGCGCAACTTTGTGAATACTGCTCAATTTGAAGCGCCGATTCGTCCTCCGGCCTCAGATACGTCAAACAGGCTTCCTGGACAAGCAGACACGCGTTCCAAGTGCAACTTAGCGAATACTGCTCCATTTGAATAGCCGATTCGTCCTACGGCCTAAGATACGTCAAATCAAGCTTCCTGGACAAGCAGACACGCGTTCCAAGCGCAACTAAGCGAATACTGCTCCATTTCAAGCGCCGATTCGTCCTACGGCCTCAGATACGTCAAATCTAGCTTCCTGGACAAGCAGACACGCGTTCCAAGTGCAACTAAGCGAATACTGCTCCATTTGAAGCGCCGATTCGTCCTACGGCCTCAGATACGTGAATTCTAGCTTCCTGGACAAGCAGACACGCGTTCCAAGTGCAACTTAGCGAATACTGCTCCATTTGAAGCGCCGATTCGTCCTACGGCCTCAGATACGTCAAACCAAGCTTCCTGGACAAGCAGACACGCGTTCCAAGTGCAACTTAGCGAATACTGCTCCATTTGAAGCGCCGATTCGTCCTACGGCCTCAGATACGTCAAATCTAGCTTCCTGGACAAGCAGACACGCGTTCCAAGTGCAACTTAGCACATACTGCTCCAATTGAAGCGCCGAATCGTCCTACGGCCTTAGATACGTCGAATCTAGCTTCCTGGACAAGCAGACACGCGTTCCAAGCGCAACTTAGTGAATACAGCTCCATTTAAAGCGCTGATTCGGCCTACGGCCTTCGATACGTCAAACCAAGCTTTCTGGACAAGCACACACGCGTTGCAAGCGCAACTTAGCGAATACTGCTCCATTTGAAGCGCCGATTTGTCCTACTGCCTCAGATACGTCGAATTTAGCTTCCCGGACAAGCAGACACGTGTTCCAAGCGCAGCTTAGTACATACTGCTCCATTTGAAGCGCCGATTCGTCCTACGGCCTCAGATACGTCAAACCAAGCTTCCTAGACAAGCAGACACGCGTTCCAAGCGCAACTTAGTGAATACAGCTCCATTTAAAGCGCCGATTCGTCCTACGGCCTCAGATACGTCAAATCTAGCTTCCTGGACAGGCAGACACGCGTTGCAAGCGCAACTTAGCGAATACTTCTCCATTTGAAGCGCCGATTCGTCCAACGGCCTCAGATACGTCAACTCTTGCTTCCTGGACAAGCAGACACGCGTTGCAAGCGCAACTTAGCGAATACTTCTCCATTTGTATTGCCGATTCGTCCCACGGCCTCAGATACGTCAAATCTAGCTTCCTGGACAAGCAGACACGTGTTGCAAGCGTAACTTAGCGAATACTGCTCCATTTGAAGCGCCGATTTGTCCTACTGCCTCAGATACGTCGAATTTAGCTTCCCGGACAAGCAGACACGTGTTCCAAGCGCAACTTTACATACTGCTCCATTTGAAGCGCCGATTCGTCCTACGGCCTCAGATACGTCAAACCTAGCTTCCTGGACAAGCAGACACGCGTTCCAAGTGCAATTTAGCATAATACTGCGTCCATTCCTGAAGCGCTTAGCGAATACGTCCTACAGCCTCAGATACGTCATTCTAGCTTCCTGGACAAGCAGACACGCGTTCCAAGCGCAACTTAGCGAATACTGCTCCATTTGAAGCGCCGATTCGTCCTACGGCCTCAGATACGTCAAATCTAGCTTCCTGGACAAGCAGACACGCGT
The DNA here is from genome assembly GCA_001695595.3 of Plasmopara viticola. NCBI lineage: Eukaryota > Oomycota > Peronosporomycetes > Peronosporales > Peronosporaceae > Plasmopara > Plasmopara viticola. Next base: position 5,634 of record MBPM02000228.1, on the reverse strand, counting down.
TGCAAGCGCAACTTAGCGAATACTTCTCCATTTGAAGCGCGATTTGTCCTACTGCCTCAGATACGTCGAATTTAGCTTCCCGGACAAGCAGACACGCGTTCCAAGCGCAACTTAGCGAATACTGCTCCATTTGAAGCGCCGATTCGTCCTACGGCCTCAGATACGTCAAACCAAGCTTCCTAGACAAGCAGACACGCGTTCCAAGCGCAACTTAGTGAATACAGCTCCATTTAAAGCTCCGATTCGTCCTACGGCCTCAGATACGTCAAATCTAGCTTCCTGGACAAGCAGACACGCGTTGCAAGCGCAACTTAGCGAATACTTCTCCATTTGAAGCGCCGATTCGTCCTACGGCCTCAGATACGTCAAATCTAGCTTCCTGGACAAGCAGACACGCGTTGCAAGCGCAACTTAGCGAATACTTCTCCATTTGTATTGCCGATTCGTCCTACGGCCTCAGATACGTCAAATCTAGCTTCCTGGACAAGCAGACACGTGTTGCAAGCGCAACTTAGCGAATACTGCTCCATTTGAAGCGCCGATTTGTCCTACTGCCTCAGATACGTCGAATTTAGCTTCCCGGACAAGCAGACACGTGTTCCAAGCGCAACTTAGTACATACTGCTCCATTTGAAGCGCCGATTCGTCCTACGGCCTCTGATACGTCAAACCTGGCTTCCTGGACAAGCAGATACGCGTTCCAAGTGCAATTTAGCAAATACTGCTCCATTTGAAGCGCCGAATCGTCCTACAGCCTCAGATACGTCAATTCTAGCTTCCTGGACAAGCAGACACGCGTTGCAAGCGCAACTTAGCGAATACTGCTCCTTTTGAAGCACCAATTCATCCTACGGCCTCGGATACGTCATATCTAGCTTCCTGGACAAGCGGACACGCGTTCCAAGCGCAACTTAGTGATTACTGTTCCATTTGAAGCGTCGATTCGGCCTACGGCCTCAGATACGTCAAACGAAGCTTCCTGGACAAGCAGACACGCGTTCCAAGTGCAACTTAGCGAATACTGCTCCATTTGAAGCGCCGATTCGTCCTACGGCCTCAGATACGTCAAATCTAGCTTCCTGGACAAGCAGACACGCGTTCCAAGTGCAACTTAGCACATACTGCTCCAATTGAAGCGCCGAATCGTCCTACGGCCTTCGATACGTCAAACCAAGCTTTCTGGACAAGCAGACACGCGTTGCAAGCGCAACTTAGCGAATACTGCTCCATTTGAAGCGCCGATTCGTCCTACGGCCTCAGATACGTCAAACAGGCTTCCTGGACAAGCAGACACGCGTTCCAAGTGCAACTTAGCGAATACTGCTCCATTTGAAGCGCCGATTCGTCCTACGGCCTCAGATACGTCAAATCAAGCTTCCTGGACAAGCAGACACGCGTTCCAAGCGCAACTTAGCGAATACTGCTCCATTTGAAGCGCCGATTCGTCCTATGGCCTCAGACACGTGATACCAGCTTCCTGGACAAGCAGACACGCGTTCCAAGTGCAACTTAGCGAATACTGCTCCATTTGAAGCGCCGATTCGTCCTACGGCCTCAGATACGTCAAACCAAGCTTCCTGGACAAGCAGACACGCGTTCCAAGTGCAACTTAGCGAATACTGCTCCATTTGAAGCGCCGATTCGTCCTACGGCCTCAGATACGTCAAATCTAGCTTCCTGGACAAGCAGACACGCGTTCCAAGTGCAACTTAGCGAATACTGCTCCAATCGAAGGCGAATCGTCCTACGGCCTTAGATACGTCGAATCTAGCTTCCTGGACAAGCAGACACGCGTTCAAGCGCAACTTAGTAATACAGCTCCATTTAAGCGCTGATTCGGCCTACGGCCTTCGATACGTCAAACGAAGCTTCGTGGACAAGCAGACACGCGTTCCAAGTGCAACTAAGCGAATACTGCTCCATTTGAAGCGCCGATTCGTCCTACGGCCTCAGATACGTCAAATCTAGCTTCCTGGACAAGCAGACACGCGTTCCAAGTGCAACTTAGCACATACTGCTCCATTTGAAGCGCCGAATCGTCCTACGGCCTCAGATACGTCAAACCAAGCTTTCTGGACAAGCAGACACGCGTTGCAAGCGCAACTTAGCGAATACTGCTCCATTTGAAGCGCCGATTCGTCCTACGGCCTCAGATACGTCAAACCAGGCTTCCTGGACAAGCAGACACGCGTTCCAAGTGCAACTTAGCGAATACTGCTCCATTTGAAGCGCCGATTCGTCCTACGGCCTCAGATACGTCAAATCAAGCTTCCTGGACAAGCAGACACGCGTTCCAAGCGCAACTTAGCGAATACTGCTCCATTTGAAGCCCGATTCGTCCTATGGCCTCAGACACGTGGATTCTAGCTTCCTGGACAAGCAGACACGCGTTCCAAGTGCAACTAAGCGAATACTGCTCCATTTGAAGCGCCGATTCGTCCTACGGCCTCAGATACGTCAAACCAAGCTTCCTGGACAAGCAGACACGCGTTCCAAGTGCAACTTAGCGAATACTGCTCCATTTGAAGCGCCGATTCGTCCTACGGCCTCAGATACGTCAAATCTAGCTTCCTGGACAAGCAGACACGCGTTTGCAACAACTTACATACTGCTCCAATCGAAGCGCCGATTCGTCCTACGGCCTCTGATACGTCAAATCTAGCTTCCTGGACAAGCAGACACGCGTTCCAAGTGCAACTTAGCACATACTGCTCCAATTGAAGCGCCGAATCGTCCTACGGCCTTAGATACGTCAAACCAAGCTTTCTGGACAAGCAGACACGCGTTGCAAGCGCAACTTAGCGAATACTGCTCCATTTGAATAGCCGATTCGTCCTACGGCCTCAGATACGTCAAACAGGCTTCCTGGACAAGCAGACACGCGTTCCAAGTGCAACTTAGCGAATACTGCTCCATTTGAATCGCCGATTCGTCCTACGGCCTCAGATACGTCATCCAAGCTTCCTGGACAAGCAGACACGCGTTCCAAGCGCAACTTAGCGAATACGGCTCCATTTGAAGCGCCGATTCGTCCTATGGCCTCAGACACGTGGATTCTAGCTTCCTGGACAAGCAGACACGCGTTCAAGTGCAACTTAGCGAATACTGCTCCATTTGAAGCGCCGATTCGTCCTACGGCCTCAGATACGTCAAACCAAGCTTCCTGGACAAGCAGACACGCGTTCCAAGTGCAACTTAGCGAATACTGCTCCATTTTAAGCGCCGATTCGTCCTACGGCCTCTGATACGTCAAATCTAGCTTCCTGGACAAGCAGACACGCGTTTCAAGTGCAACTTAGCACATACTGCTCCAATCGAAGCGCCGAATCGTCCTACGGCCTTAGATACGTCGAATCTAGCTTCCTGGACAAGCAGACACGCGTTCCAAGCGCAACTTAGTGAATACAGCTCCATTTAAAGCGCTGATTCGGCCTACGGCCTTCGATACGTCAAACCAAGCTTTCTGGACAAGCACACACGCGTTCCAAGTGCAACTAAGCGAATACTGCTCCATTTGAAGCGCCGATTCGTCCTACGGCCTCAGATACGTCAAATCTAGCTTCCTGGACAAGCAGACACGCGTTCCAAGTGCAACTTAGCACATACTGCTCCAATTGAAGCGCCGAATCGTCCTACGGCCTTCGATACGTCAAACCAAGCTTTCTGGACAAGCAGACACGCGTTGCAAGCGCAACATAGCGAATACTGCTCCATTTGAATAGCCGATTCGTCCTACGGCCTCAGATACGTCAAACAGGCTTCCTGGACAAGCAGACACGCGTTCCAAGTGCAACTTAGCGAATACTGCTCCATTTGAAGCGCCGATTCGTCCTATGGCCTCAGACACGTGGATTCTAGCTTCCTGGACAAGCAGACACGCGTTCCAAGTGCAACTAAGCGAATACTGCTCCATTTGAAGCGCCGATTCGTCCTACGGCCTCAGATACGTCAAACCAAGCTTCCTGGACAAGCAGACACGCGTTCCAAGTGCAACTTAGCGAATACTGCTCCATTTGAAGCGCCGAGTCGTCGTGCGGCCTCAGATACGTCAAATCTAGCTTCCTGGACAAGCAGACACGCGTTCCAAGTGCAACTTAGCACATACTGCTCCAATTGAAGCGCCGAATCGTCCTACGGCCTTAGATACGTCGAATCTAGCTTCCTGGACAAGCAGACACGCGTTCCAAGCGCAACTCGCGATACCGCTCCATTTGAAGCTCCGATTCGTCCTACTGCATTGGATACGTCAAATCTAGCTTCAACACAAGCAGACCCGCGTTCCAAGCGCAACTAAGAGAATACGGCTCCATTTGTAGCGCCGATTTGTCCTACGGCTTCAGATACGTCAAATATAGCTTCCTGGACAAGCAAGACGCGTTCTTAGCGTAACTTAGCGAAAATGCTCTATTTGAAGCGCCAATTCGTCTTACGGCATCAGATACGGCAAATCAAGCTTCCTAGACAAGCAGACACGCGTTGCAAGCGCAACTTAGCGAATACTTCTCCATTTGAAGCGCCGATTCGTCCTACGGCCTCAGATACGTCAAATCTAGCTTCCTGGACAAGCAGACACGCGTTGCAAGCGCAACTTAGCGAATACTTCTCCATTTGTATTGCCGATTCATCCTACGGCCTCCGATACGTCAAGTCTAGCTTCCTGGACAAGCAGACACGCGTTCTTAGCGTAACTTAGCGAAAACCGTTCCATTTGAAGCGCCAATTCGTCTTACGGCATCAGATACGTCAAATCAAGCTTCCTAGACAAGCAGACACGCGTTCTAAGCGTAACTAAGCGAATACTGCTCCATTTAAAGCGCCTATTCGTCCTACGGCCTCAGATACGTAAAATCTAGCTTCTTGGACCAGCAGACACGCGTTCCAAGGGCAACTTAGCGAATTCTGCTCCATTTCAAGCGCCGATTTACCCTAGGGCTTTAGATACGTCAAATCTCGCTTCCTGGACAAGCAGACACGCGTTGCAAGCGCAACTTAGCGAATACTGCTCCTTTTGAAGCGCCTATTCGTCCTACGGCCTCAGATACGTAAAATCTAGCTTCTTGGACCAGCAGACACGCGTTCCAAGGGCAACTTAGCGAATTCTGCTCCATTTCAAGCGCCGATTTGCCCTAGGGCCTTAGATACGTCAAATCTCGCTTCCTGGACAAGCAGACACGCATTCCAAGCGTAACTTAGTGAACGTCGCTCCGTTTGAAGCGCCGACTCGTCCTACGGCCTCAGATACGTCAAATCTAGCTTCCTAAACAAGCGGACACGCGTTTCCAAGCGCAACTTAGCGAATTCTGCACCATTTGAAGCGCCGATTCGTCTACAGCAGCCACAGATACGTCAAATCTAGCTTCTGGACAAGCAGACACGCGTTCTTAGCGTAACCTTGCGAAAACTTCTCCATTTGAAGTGCCAATTCGTCTTACGGCATCAGATACAGCAAATCTAGCTTCCTGGACAAGCAGACACGCGTTCCAAGTGCAACTTAGCGTTTTCTGCTCCATTTGAAGCGCCGTATCATCCTACGGCCTCGGATACGTCATATCTAGCTTCCTGGACAAGCAGACACGCGTTCCAAACGCAACTAAGCGAATTCTGCTTCCATTTGAAGCGCCGATTTGCCCTACG